>JAODXP020004494.1:0-40487 GCA_027497455.2 Sardinella longiceps | reverse complement strand
CACGACGAAATATGGAACTTTTCTAGGGCTGCAACTAACGACTATTTTGGTAGTCGACTAATCTTTAGATCAATTTTTCGATTAGTCACCGATTATCGATTATTCTTTTAGTTTTTAGTAGAGTTAAATATTGTTTTATTCGAAATCACCCTAAAGAGTACTTAAATCAGGGGGAAAAGACAAGAACAATTATTATTATTATTGTTATTATTATTATTATTATTATTGTTGTTGTTGTTGTTGTTGTTGTTGTTGTTGTTGTTGTTGTTATAATATTATCATCATCATCATCATCATCTTTACAAATTGAGCAGTGTATTTATTTGCAACCACCATCACATGCAATGTTTCCAGTAGCCTGACTGTGAAAGCCTATGTAGCAAAAATGGCTTGCCATAGGTACACACACGTCTTGTTTTGGGGAGCAAAAAACGGTAAAAAGATATTTTTCTCTTTCAAGGTTGTCAGTGTGTCCACACACGTTTCATCATGAAATAGGACTTATTCCTCATTCCACACGAGTTTTTGCATGCTTAAGATGTTACATTCTGGGATTTTGGAAGGCTATAAGATTGTTTAGCTGTTCAGTCTTGTTTACTTTGAGTGGTAACGTTACTGTCAGAGCAAGTGAACTTGCGATCGCTAAGCTAGGCTACTTGCGCCTATCGTCTGCACCTTGGGAATCACAGTGTTAAGGTATGTTTTTACTTGTGGTTTAAAATTAAATAGCCTAGATCAAAAAAAAACTTTAACAAGAAAACCCTTTCAGTTTCTAGCATATTAGCGAGCTAGGTGCTTTGCTCATGTTTAAAACTTTTAGCTTCATGTAGGCTACAGGCAGGCTTGCTGTTCAGCAGAGTTGCAGAGACGCAATCTGCATTGCTTCTGATGCATAGAAATTGTGCTTTATGAAGCAGCTCCAAAATCCAAAAGTTTATTTTTGCCTGATAATATATTTGAGATAATAGCGGTCTCAAGTTTACGAGCTATTTACGAGCAGTCTTGCTCAAATTGACCCAGGGCTTTTCTCATCATTCATGTTTATTGCAGGTATTTTAGTGGAAAGATGAGGTTACTGCCCCCAACACTTCCGGCAGGGAATTGCAGTGTTCTAAAGAGTCGAGTGAAATCTTTCAGGTCGTCTCTGCATTAGTGAAAATCAACTTTTAACATGCAAATTATATGTAGCCTCATAAATATGACGACTAGGCGACTACAAGATTTTGCGTCGACTACGTTTTATAGTCGACGTTGTCGACGTATTCGACTAATCGTTGCAGCCCTAAACTTTTCTGACCAAAATTGCCAACGGATAACAGCTGGTGATAGGAAGAACTTTCACATAGTTTTGTTCAAACTCAGGACGAGAGGGCGGGCGAGCAAGGCACACAGGTATGCATATTCCAGTGGATCACAAGTTCATGCTTTCCGAGGCAGAGACAATTATTCTAAAAATTGACGCGCTCTGTAATAGCCTTCAGTAGCCAAGTAGGCTACGTTAAATAACGAATAACATTTTTTTCTCAAATTACGTAGGCCTAATAAGCAGTAACCAATTTATCAACAGCATGACTGTTTCCCTTCACATCGGAGAAAACATCGCGACTAGGCAATGCGCACATACTTTTTGCCAAACTAGCTGAGAACAGTTCTCCAGTATCAGACCGCCTTTTAAATGGCGTTGGTAGGTAACAGTGTCACTGTAATTGCATTGAAATTTATAAGCTATAGGCCCATGTTTCTTGAGAAATCGTCCCACACTGCTATTCTCCTCCTAACCTCCTTCACCTCTCCTCGTAGTTGCGCAATAGCGTACCGGAAGATGTAGCTGCTCTAATGCGCAATAAATTAAACGATTATTCGCTAAGCTTTAATTTTTATTCGAACAAGCCTTAACAAACAAATAATCAATAATCGATTATTCATTAACAACCCTACATGGTATGGAGCACAGGATGCAGGAGACCATCTGTGTGCAAACACACACACACACACAGTGTATGCGGCACAGTATGCACACTGCAGAAGACCATCTGCACGCACTCTCACACACACACACACTCTGTATGCAGCATAGTATGCACACAGTGGAAGAGGCCTACTGACCATCTGCGCGCACACACACACACACACACACACACACACACACACACACTCTGTATGCAGCATAGTATGCACAGAGCAGAAGAGGCCTACTGACCATCTGCACCAGGGTTCCCACTCTTTCTTCAACATCAAATTTAAGGACTTTTCCAGGACATTTCAAGGCTTTTCCACTCAAATTCAAGGACACGGATCGAGGTGTAGGCTAATGTTATCGGAGCAACAATACACCAATTCTCGAAGCAATGATACAACAACATACTAATAGAATTTCCTTTATTGCTATATGCATTAGAAAGAGGTATGACTGACTGGCCAGTGGTGATAGGCGTAGTGAGCAAATTCATGTTTAGAATCTTTTAAAGTAAAGGTTTGGTGTAGGCCTAATTCCAGCATAGGCCTGTTGTACAAGTTTGCTGACTGCGCTAAATAGCGAGTGGAATTAAAGAATTTGAAATAACATAGCCCGAACGCAAACATTGAGTCAATGGATCCATATAACATTCAAAACCTAAAGTAAGATATTAGGTAGCCTGATTGCCATCGACTTTCAAAGCTCTATGAGACTTTGGTCTGACCAGGAGCCCGTATAACAAAGTTTCTCAAAACGCATGGTTGACCCGCCTCCCTGAAATGCCTTGGTTTGCTACTGGTTAGTGGTCGATGTTAGAAAATGCTGTGCCGAAGCAAAACCAATCACACCACTCTTTCCTCTGACGTATGTGACGCGAAGGGAATTGCCTGAACAGGACTAGAGCTGTCGGAGCTAATTAAAGTTGATTGGTTCTCGACCAAGAGGGGGCAGTTCCCCCGTCGAGGTGAATTCAGAAATCCTGCCCGATCAGCAGCTGGCCAGGCAAGCGACAGCAATGCCGAAGGTGTTACCACACTGGGAGGGCGTGACAGGCTAGATATTAGGTGCTACTGACTCAATGCAAATTGGTTGTTCACCTGTGTGTTTGTGTTCAAAGTTGTTAACTCCACCAAGGAGGTTGTGTTTTTGCCTGCGTCTGTGTATCTGTCTGTGTACAACATCATTTGAAAAGTACTGCACAGATTTGGATGGAAATTTTGGGCAACCTGTATATTGGGACACATACATGTACTGTAAGAACTGATTCAATTTTGGTGTTGATAGGTGATCCAGAAACCCATCTGGAATTTACATTTGTCTGTGACCATATTGCCTTGGCCAGATTCTTTTCTTGTACTCGCTATCTAGTGCAGTCAGCATATGCGTGCAACAGGGCTAACGTTGAAAAGTGACCTTCGCTTTAATGGAAATTTGACTTGCAAGTCTAGAGCTAAAATAACATTTCCAAGATGGCAGGTGAGTGAGGGGACTTGCAATAAAAGGACATTGGTAAAACTAGCTTGAATGAACATTTGGTCAAACCAACTAAACTATCAAAAAACACCAGCCAGCTCAAGATGGTAATAAAGCAGCTCCTTGTTCAACACTTTCTTTTATACAGAAGGTCTAGCGATTCACAAGTGAGAAATGATTAAGGTTAAAAAGATTCAACCCACATGTGACCAATAAAATGTAAGGAAGTTCGCATATCTTCCAATTCTGAAACTATATACTGTACTATACTATTCTATTTTAAAAATACAAACCAGACAAATGTATCTCCCAGGCTTATCAAAAAGCAGTAAGGTGTCTGCGAATCTGAATGAGTGGCTAAATTAATTATAATTTTCCAGGTCAGTACAGAATTTTTCCAGGACATTTTAACATTTTAGCCAATTTCCAGGTGTTTTCAATGACTGGAAAGGCCACCTCAAATTTCAGGTTTTCCAGGTTTTCCAGGACGCGTGGGAACCCTGCTGCACACACAAATACACACACACACACAGTATGCAGCATAGTATGCACACAGCGGAAGAGGCCTATTGACCATCTGCGCACGCACGCACACACACACACACACACACAGTATGCAGCATAGTATGCACACAGCAGAAGAGGCCTACTGACCATCTGCGCACACACACACACACACACAGTATGCAGCTTAGTATGCACACAGTGGAAAAGGCCTAATGACCATCTACGCACACACGCACACACACTGCATCTTAGTATGCACACAGCGGAAGAGGCCTGACCATAAGTACACACACACACACACACACACCCCTCTAATTAATGGTGTACAGGAGCTCTAGCTGACTTGAGCTCCATTCTACTACTGTACTGTCTGCACGCACGCACGCACGCACGCACGCACGCACGCACGCACACACACACCGTTTGTCATGGACTGCAGACCACTTTCTGCAGAGATCAGTATAGTAGATAGTAGATACTTTCTGTAGAGATCAGTATAGTAGATACTTTCTGCAGAGATCAGTATACTATGTAGTAGATACTTTCTGCAGAGATCAGTATACCATGTAGTAGATACTTTCTGTAGAGATCAGTATACTATGTAGTAGATACTTTATGTAGAGATCAGTATATTATGTAGTAGATACTTTCTGCAGAGATCAGTATACTATGTAGTAGATACTTTCTGCAGAGATCAGTATACTATGTAGTAGATACTTTCTGTAGAGATCAGTATAGTATGTAGTAGATACTTTCTGCAGAGATCAGTATACTATGTAGTAGATACTTTCTGCAGAGATCAGTATACCATGTAGTAGATACTTTCTGTAGAGATCAGTATACCATGTAGTAGATACTTTCTGCAGAGATCAGTATACTATGTAGTAGATACTTTCTGTAGAGATCAGTATACCATGTAGTAGATACTTTCTGCAGAGATCAGTATCCAAATAGTACGTAGTAGGTACTTTCAGCAGACATCAGCACAAGAGATTACGTAATAGGCAAGTGATACTTGTGTCGTATCAGTCAGTTTCTAGGCCCTAAGTAGTGAGCTTCCCGAGTCCCACCATCTGTACACAGACACACACACACACACACACACACACACACACACACACACACAGAGTGTATAGCATTACCTGACAGCATGTTCGTGAATTTTGTTTGTGTGTGTGTGTGTGTGTGTGTGTGTGAGCGAGCGAGCGCGAGTGTGTATGTAGCATTACCTGACAGCATGGCTGTGATGGACAGGATCTCGTTGGAGCAGTTGAACTCACAGCTGGCGATGACCATCTTGGCCAGTTGGGGGTCGAGGGGAAACTCCGCCATCATGGAGCCCAGCTCCGTCAGATCGCCGTCATCGTTCAACGCAGCCAGATAGTTCAGCAGCTCCAGAGCACGCATTAGAGTCTCAGGGGCTAGAGAGAGGGGACACAGTCAGGAGTGTGTGTGTGTGTGTGTGTGTGTGTGTGTTGAGCTAATCATTAGCTGTGTGTGCGTGTCTCTGTCAGGGTTCAACATAGGCGGGGGACACCTGCTGTATTTAAAGTATGAGAAATTTAAAGCTCCAATGCGGAACGTTTTTACTATTCAATATCAAAATATGCTTTACCTGTTGACAAGCTTGTCCTTTCTCATAAATATTAACCACCACTATTACTTCTGTGTGTCCGTATTCACTTGAAATTTCGCATTTGCACGCACATTAACTGGGGTAGACTCTCCATGCATTGCCGCCATCTTGGAATACGGAGGCTGAAAATGCTCATATCTTTCGCGCTTTTGCTATAGACTGACAATAGACCCGACATCCGTATGCAGGCTTCCGTAGCTGTAATACGTAATTTGTGTTGCGTTGAGCTTAATTTCTCTTGAAGGCTTTAAATATCTGGAAGAATGACCAGATCATGACAGACTATTGTAAAGAGTGCACTGGAGAGAATTTCACATTTCTAAACCTGATTGTTCCGGTCCTCGATTGTGATTGGTTGAAAACGCGTTCGATGCCATTGTAAATTTGGCATTTAGCACGGCTCCAACCGCATTTCGTTCTAAACTGCTGCGCCATAAGAAAGTGAATGGAGAAGCGCATATGCGTTACTTGGCAACCATTCACTAAGAGGAAGTATGTTTTTTGGCGGAGGAATTGGTATCAAGGAATAACTTGCTATATTTCTCGTGGTTGTGTTTTCCGTTAATGAAACCATTGCCGGTTAACGTGGTAACAGTTTTAGAAGCGCAATAAACCCCTCGAGTCCGGTATAAATGCTGGTTTTAGCACGGATGTCTAACGGCACTCGGCTGCGCCTCGTGCCTAACAACACCCGTGCTAAAACCAGCATTTACACCGGCCTCTCGGGATTTATAGCTTACTTAAGTGTTAAGTTTGGGATAATATTCAATAGACATAAACGAATAATGGACCAGGTGTCCCAATATAAACTAATAATGCTGAGGTGTCCCGATAAGAACTAATAATGGTGATGTGTCCTGAAATAAACTAATAATGGACAGGCGTCTCAATATAAATTAATAATGGACCATATGTCTCTATATAAACTAATAATGGACCAGGTGTCTCAATATAAACTAATAATGCTGAGGTGTCCCGAAATAAACTAATAATGGACCAGGTGTCCCGATATAAACTAATAATGGACCAGGTGTGCCGATATAAACTAATAATGCTGAGGTGTCCCGATATAAACTAATAATGCTGAGGTGTCCCGATATAAACTAATAATGCTGAGGTGTCTGTATATAAACTAATAATGGACCAGGTGTCTGTATATAAACTAATAATGCTGAGGCGTCTGTATATAAACTAATAATGCTGAGGCGTCTGTATATAAACTAATAATGCTGAGGCGTCTGTATATAAACTAATAATGCTGAGGCGTCTGTATATAAACGAATAATGCTGAGCCGTCTGTCTATAAACTAATAATGCCGAGGTGTCCCGATATAAAAGGCAAGGAAGAGAGTCACCGGAGCATCTTCAGATGTGGAAAAATAACTGTTTTATTGGGCAAGTGCCAAGACTAACGTTTCGACGTCTTCTTCAGAGTCAATATGTCAATGTGTCCCGATATAAACTAATAATGCTGAGGTGTCCCGAAATACACTAATAATGCTGAGGTGTCTGTATATAAACTAATAATGCTGAGGTGTCTGTATATAAACTAATAATGGACCAGGTGTCTGTATATAAACTAATAATGCTGAGGCGTCTGTATATAAACTAATAATGCTGAGGCGTCTGTATATAAACTAATAATGCTGAGGTGTCCCGACATAAAAGGCAAGGAAGAGAGTCACCGGAGCATCTTCAGATGTGGAAAAATAACTGTTTTATTGGGCAAGTGCCAAGACTAACGTTTCGACGTCTTCTTCGGAGTCAATATGTCAAGGTGTGCCGATATAAACTAATAATGCTGAGGTGTCCCGAAATACACTAATAATGCTGAGGCGTCTGTATATAAACTAATAATGCTGAGGTGTCCCGATATAAACTAATAATGGACCAGGTGTCCCGATATAAACTAATAATGCTGAGGTGTCTGTATATAAACTAATAATGCTGACGTGTCTGTATATAAACGAATAATGCTGAGGCGTCTGTATATAAACGAATAATGCTGACGTGTCCCGATATAAACTAATAATGCTGAGGTGTCCCGAAATACACTAATAATGCTGAGGCGTCTGTATATAAACTAATAATGCTGAGGTTTCCCGATAAAAACTAATAATGGACCAGGTGTCCCGATATAAACTAATAATGGACCAGGTGTCCCGATATAAAATAATAATGCTGAGGTGTCTGTATTAGGGCTGGGCGATAAAACGATAGCGATATGAATCGCGATAGACACGTACTCGATAGCAATAGAAAATGCGCTCGATAGAACTTTCGATAGAATTTTTTTCCCCGGGCGTATTCTAGCTCCGCTCTGTCCGCATTTTCAAGAGGCGCGCTGCGCTCATTGACTGCGCTCTACCAGAAAGGGCACGCACTGACTGATTGTTTACTAGTTAGCTGCTGCAACTCAGGCTTGCTTTTCATGTAGCCTGAAACTAGTCAGAGATAATTTCAGCTGATTCATGTTCTGATTTAGTAATGCAGGGCAATCGTAATTAATAACTGTGAGTAGATTGTTTGAAAAGTCGGAAAGGCCTGATGAACAACACTGTTCACATATGAACTTGTAAAGTATGACAGCTGACAGCTAACGGTGCACATGACGTTACTGGCTGCAGAGACAGATTTGACGATGTTAGCGCACATCGCTAGCAAGGTAAACATACAACAGACAAAGCTCAAACTAGGTAGTATGATCAGCAACCTACTGAACACATTAAAGCTGAATGATTTTGTAATTTTACCTTAATCAAACTCATTGAAGTAATCCATGTTATCAAGCAGCCTTGTGTGAAGTGAAAAGAATGCCAGTGCACCAAAACAAACTTCGTTTTGAAGTCACATTATGCTAACGAGTGTGCTTCTGAACAGTTGCCACATAGGCAACAATGTAAACCAGACAAAGCCCCTCTCTGATTGGACTATTTAATAGAAGAATAGCATGTTAGTTAAAATATTAATTTCCTTTATGTATTGGTAGGCCTATTTATTCAGCTTATATTTTAGTGTGGAGAGACATTAGACTTCTCCTCTTAAATTATTATTTTTTGACTACTAGTTTTATTTAAGGGAGAGAATGGGCTACTTCAGGAGTTTAAAAGAACCCTAAAATAATAGGCCACTTTAAAGCAGAATTCAACCCTGCTTAAACACTATTTTTGACTTTATATTTATACATGACAGTGCTGCCATTTAATGTAATAACTCTATATTAAAAATAAAATATAAACCTTAAAATTTTTTAAGGTGTTTTGCGCACCTGGGCCCATTTAAATACGTCATTAAAAAAATTCAATAATTATCGATATCGACCAATATACTGAGCCTATATCGTGATAGAGATTTCAGCCATATCGCCCAGCCCTAGTCTGTATATAAACTAATAATGCTGACGTGTCTGTATATAAACTAATAATGCTGAGGCGTCTGTATATAAACTAATAATGCTGAGGCGTCTGTATATAAACGAATAATGCTGACGTGTCTGTATATAAACGAATAATGCTGACGTGTCTGTATATAAACGAATAATGCTGAGGCGTCCTGCTATAAACTACAGTGATAATGGACGAGCTGGAAGCGAATAACAAGCATGACGCGGAGGACCTCGAGGTCGTTCCCGCAAGATCACCCGATTGAAACTAAAACGTATAGACAGTAAGCAAGTGTGTAAAACATAAAAGAAACATTGGCTCTGTTTTGAAAGAAGGTAACCTGTTCGGTTGGGATACTATTTTCATGACAGAAGATCCACAAGGCTGTTAACTGTTGCTATAGTTACCACTCTAAAGAGTTTTGATATGAATCTTAGATATCAAAAATGCACCACACACACACACACACACACACACACACACACCTGGTGGGTCCATGAAGTCGAAGTGCACCAGGTCATCGATCCCCAACTTCTTCAACTGCAGGACAACAGACCCCAGATTGGAGCGAAGAATCTCAGGATACGTGTTATCCTAGAGGACACACACACACACACACACACACACACACACACACACACACACACACACACACAAACCAGTCAGCAGGCTCTCTGGATATGTGTGTCTCTAAAGGACACACACATACACTACAGGACGCCAATACTGCGGCCATGTATGTATGTGTGTGTGTGAATGTGTGAGTAGTTACCTGCATCTCTGTCTTGTAGGCCTTCTCTGTGTAGAGTCTGAAACATTTCCCTGGTCGAGTTCTTCCAGCTCTGCCAGCTCTCTGCTGTGCTGAAGCCTTACTGATGGCCGTCACCAACAGAGACTCCACTCTGATACGGGGGTTATACACCTACACACACACACACACACACACACACACACACACACACACACAGAGAAAGACAGAAGAGGTTGATATAGGGGTTATACACCTACACACACACACACACACACACACACAGAAAGAGGTTGATATAGGGGTTATACACCTACACACACACACACACACACAGAAAGACAGAAGAGGTTGATATAGGGGTTATACACCTACACACACACACACACACAGAAAGACAGAAGAGGTTGATATAGGGGTTATGCACCTATACACACACACACAGAGAAAGACAGAAGAGGTTGATATAGGGGTTATACACCTACACACACACACACACACACACACACACACACACACACACACACACACACACAAAGACAGAAGAGGTTGATATAGGGGTTATACACCTACACACACACACACACAGAGAAAGACAGAAGAGGTTGATATAGGGGTTATACACCTACACACACACACACACACACACACACAGAAGACAGAAGAGGTTGATATAGGGGTTATACACCTACACACACACACACACAGAGAAAGATAGCAGAGGTTGATATAGGGGTTATACACCTACACACACACACACCTGAGGTCTTACACCGTGTCCTAACTTAAAGCGACTGTCGGCTTGTCGTGTAGCATTGACTGTTCAGTGTCTACATAGAGTTTGTTAAATATGATGTTCTATTCGATTAGATTCTCCATTCAATCTGCCCGAGCAACACGGCTTGCGCGACTGAAATAGAAACGGACAAAGCGACTAAATTCTTTTAAAAAGTCGCATAGCAATGCGACTAGTCGTGTTCAGTTAGGACATTCCAATAGAAAACAAAGTGATGGAACTCTTTTTGACGCACACATGCAGCCGCATCGCGTCAGTTAGGACACGGTGTTACTGATGGGCATCAGCAGAGATTCCACTGGGATCCAGAGTTGGGCTTTAGGCTTCAGGGGGACCATGCAGATGTGCTGCTCACCTTCTGTTTGGCAAAGCCAGGGTCAATGACGAAGACCACACCATCTATGGTCAGTGAGGTCTCAGCAATGTTAGTGGACACCACCACCTAGGGGGAGGGAGGAAGAGATAAGATAGATAGATAGATAGATAGATAGATAGATAAATAAATAGATAGATAGACAGAGAGAGAGAGAGAAAAAGACTAATTAGTCTGTACTCAGTAGACTGATAAACGAGTGTGGATGATACACGAGTGTGGACGATACACGAGTGTGGACGATACACGAGTGTGGACGATACACGAGTGTGAATGATAAACAAGTGTGTATGATGCAGGCTTGACTAAATTAGTCTGTACTCAGTAGACTGATAAACGAGTGTGGACGATACACGAGTGTGAATGATAAACAAGTGTGTATGATGCAGGCTTGACTAAATTAGTCTGTACTCAGTAGACTGATAAACGAGTGTGTATGATACACGAGTGTGTACGATACACGAGTGTGTACGATACACGAGTGTGGACGATACACGAGTGTGGACGATACACGAGTGTGGACGATGCTGCTTCTACTCATGAGTGCCAGACTCACTACTTTGGTCTCAACTGACAGAGACCCAGGCAAACGCACATACACACACAGACTACTTTCGTCTCAACACAAAACTTCAGGCATTTCCAACTTGCATGGGGGTGGCGAGTGTGTGTGTGTGTGTGTGTGTGTGTTTGTTTTACCTTCCTGCCGATGGCTCCGTTGGGCTTGCGTGGGGGGGGCGGCTCAAAGATGCGTTGCTGCTGCTGGGGGGAGGGTGGAGTAAAGGGGGATGATCTTGATGTCTCCGACCTCTGGACCCAAATCATCCACCTCTCGCTTGATACGCTTACAGGCCTCATCGATCTCCTACAGGGGGGGGGGGGGGGTGAGAGAGAGCTGTCAGTCAGGAGGGTCAGATAGATAAATAGAGACAACAGAAAGAGAGAGTGGTGTATGTGTGTGTATAGTGTGTGTGTGTGTGTGTGTGTGTGTGTGTGTGTGTGTGTCTCGTGTCTCTTGTCCCGTGAGGAAGAGTAGCACATCTCCCTCGTCTTCCTCACACATGTGTATCTGTATGACTGTGCGGATGTGTGTGTGTGTGTGTGTGTGTGTGTGTATAGTGTGTGTCTCTGACCTCTTGTCCCGTGAGGAAGAGTAGCACATCACACTCATCTTCCTCACACATGTGTATCTGTATGACGGTGCGGATGTGTGTGTGTGTGTGTGTGTGTGTGTGTATAGTGTGTGTGTCTGACCTCTTGTCCCGTGAGGAAGAGTAGCACATCTCCCTCATCTTCTTCACACATGTATCTGTATGACGGTGCGGATGTGTGTGTGTGTGTGTGTGTGTGTCTGACCTCTTGTCCGGTGAGGAAGAGTAGCACATCTCCCTCATCTTCTTCACACATGTGAATCTGTATGACGGTGCGGATGTGTGTGTGTGTGTGTGTATGGTGTGTGTGTCTGACCTCTTGTCCGGTGAGGAAGAGTAGCACATCTCCCTCATCTTCCTCACACATGTGTATCTGTATGACTGTGCGGATGGCAGCCTCCAGGTAATCTCTCTCTGGTTCAGGCGTGTAGAAGATCTCTACTGGGTGAGTTCGCCCAGGGATGGTCAGCAGGGGACAGCTGTCAAAATACACCTGGAACTTCCCCGCGTCCAACGTAGCGCTCATTACAATAACCTTAAGGACACACACATACACACACACACACACACACACACAGGACAGCTGTCAAAATACACAAACATGTCCTTACTGGTGTCCTGTTTTTACCTGTAGCTTTTGCATAGAATATATGATAGAATACCGACAGGCCCACAGAAGTTTAAAGTGTGTGTGGCAGGTTTCATTTTCAGTGAATTTAGACATTATATTGTTCATTAACGTACGTAGAAACATTTTTGTATCATTTTGTATTTTATTATGGACGCGAATGGGGAAAAAAAACGGCTTTAATAGCCATTTTTATGCAGTATTCATGAACATTCTAAAGGTGGTGCTACGTCACTTAGGGGAGTCGTGGCTGCTTCTACTTACTTTTGCATGGTGTATGAGGCATAACTATTTCACCTACAGTTACATTACAGTAATTTGTAAATGTACAAAACATTACCAAAGTATGTCTGCATTGTTTTTGCAACTTAATAATAGGCCAGATTGCTAGGCTATAACATGATCACAGGCAGACTCGGGTCAAATCGGTTCCCATGACAAGAGGAGTATCTGTTTTGCACAAGTATCCGCCGGGTTACTGGCTTAGAAAAGTGCTACACGGCAAGTCATAAATGAATCAACAGAAAATTCACCGTGTCTGTATGCAATAGGCTATTTATCAAACATGGGCTACTTCATAGACAAACATAGTAGCTTGTAACATCTGCATGAGACTGCTAATCTAATGTGTAAGAACATGAAAACAGCTGAAAGCAATATGGAAAATTTACACACTTGCTGACCAGTCTTTTCAAAGATCACTGCCTAGATGCGATAGCCTCGACTGTTTGTATTAGTCTGACAATGATCTCAGGTAAAAACATGGACTAGACTATAGAAATCACAATGTTTTGCACGACAGGCTACAGGTTCAGAAAAGCACGTCAACTAACTCAGAAATTAATCGGCAGAAAATACACCATGCTTGTATGTCCATCCATGCCCATCAAACAACTAGCCAGCTAATATCAAAGCCAACTTCAATTTCATTGCGCTAGCCAGCGAATATCAAAGCCAACTTGCAATTTCATCGCGCCAGCTGCAACCAGCCTGAACTTTATTGCAAGAAGTTCGAGATATGACGATAAGACAGCAAAATGCGAACGGGGACGAAATAACAATTAAAGCGTTATGACAAATCTATACACTTGCTGATAGTCAGCAAAGCGACTGTATCTGGTCCCGTCATGTGGACACGGTGCTTGAGTGATTCATAGCCAGTTAGAGCTCAGCTGTAGGCTAATAGGCCGATGGAGCGGTAGACAGACTAACTTGACTGTGGTAGATTTGGGAAGATTTCGTCCTCTACGTCGTAACCATTGAGTCGTAACACAGACTTGATTCTGTTAAAAACTTCAATGTATATTCTGATGTGATGGCAAACTAATAGCCTAATAATTAACCTATAGATTATGTTAGCTCAGCAAGCCTACTCACCAAGACTGTCCACTGTCCACTTCACTGCTTGAACAATAAATGAATTATTTGCTGATGGAGTTATTTATCCAAATCCTCCTCGGTTAGATGCCAGAAAAGTTCATAATTACAATTCATAGGAATGCATTTGAGTTTAGGCTTTGTTTTTTGCCCAAACCATGTCTCAAAGATACTATTATAATCAATTACTCTCTACCAGAAATTTTCACCGTCTCCCCTGCGTGACCTATGATTCTATTTTGGAATGTTCATTAAGTCAGTTAAAAAATGGCTGTTTATGTTATTTAAATTTTTAATTTTAATGAAATTCAGGTCATTGTGAATCTCTTTACAGCATATCAAAAGTAAATGTTAACCTGCCATATGCACTTTAAAGAGTGCTAATGTGTAAATTAATTAGCTAGTATGGAGGATGGAGGAACATTTTTTGGCCAATCAAGCAGCTTTCCTGTATTTACTTGGATTAGAGCACGACCCACGGAATCCAATCTATCGCAGAAGGGAGAAATTTCCATTAAATAAAGATGGCAGTAGTTCCAACCCTTGATTGTGATTGGTTGAAACGCGTTCAATGCCATTGCAAATTCAGCACAGCTCCAAGCGCATTTCATTCTAAACTGTTGCGCTATAGTAAGTGAACGGAGCAGCGCTTATGCGTTCATTCAGTAAGAGGAAATATATTTTTGGCGGAGGAATTGGTATCAATGAATAACTTGCTATAGCCTATTTCTAGTGGTTGTGTTTTCCTTCAATGAAACCATTCCCGGTTAACGTGGTAACAGTTTTAGAAAAGCAATAAATACCTTGAGTCCGATGGTAATGCTGGTTTTAGCATGGTGTCTGCCTGTCCTGAAACCAGAATTACCATCGGCCTCTCGGTATTTACTGCTTTCATTACCATCAGCCTCTCAATATCTACTCCTTACTTGTAAGAGAAGGCTAGCTAGCAGTTGTCTGGGTACATTGGCTAGTCTGACATCCTCAGGACTGATGGTGAGAAAAAGCCTGAACTATTTCCCATGTCAGGGAGGTGGGCACGGGTGTGTGTGTGTGTGTGTGTGTGTGTGTGTGTGTGTAAAATCCTGAGCCTGAACTATTTCCCATGTCAGGGAGGTGGGCACGGGTGTGTGTGTGTGTGTGTGTAAAATCCTGAGCCTGAACTATTTTCCATGTCAGGGAGGTGGGCACGGGTGTGTGTGTGTAAAATCCTGAGCCTGAACTTTTTCCCATGTCAGGGAGGTGGGCACGGGTGGCGGGGTTTTATGTTTGCAACACACTTTTAAAACTCTTTTTGGTCATGGGAACAATCAATATCTTCAACTAGGAGACAGTGATGAGCACGCAAGGATGTACTAATATTATTGTTTGGGGTTATTGTCAATCTCTGTGTTCATGCAATTTATATAACATTGTAGTTATAATCCTCTTTACATATCTGGGAACTTTTTCCCCACAGTCATGATGGTAGTCTACGCCTGAAATCAGGCATGGCGCCTCAACACCATCAGCCCTGCATCCTGGGCCCCAACCCTAACCCTGGACCCCACCAGCCCTGCATCCTGGGCCCCAACCCTAACCCTGGACCATCACAAACTTAGAGCCTGAACACCATCAGCCCTGCATCCTGGGCCCCAACCCTAACCCTGGACCATCACAAACTTAGAGCCTTAACACCATCAGCCCTGCATCCTGGGCCCTAACCCTAACCCAGGACCATCACAAACTTAGAGCCTGAACACCACCAACCCTAACCCTGGACCATCACAAACTTAGAGCCTGAACACCATCAGCCCTGCATCCTGGGCCCCAACCCTAACCCTGGACCATCACAAACTTAGAGCCTGAACACCCTGCATCCTGGGCCCCAACCCTAACCCTGGACCATCACAAACTTAGAGCCTGGGCCCCAACCCTAACCCTGGACCATCACAAACTTAGAGCCTTAACACCATCAGCCCTGCATCCTGGGCCCCAACCCTAACCCTGGACCATCACAAACTTAGAGCCTGAACACCATCAGCCCTAACCCTGGACCATCACAAACTTAGAGCCTGAACACCATCAGCCCTGCATCCTGGGCCCTAACCCTAACCCTGGACCATCACAAACTTAGAGCCTGAACACCATCAGCCCTGCATCCTGGGCCCCAACCCTAACCCTGGACCATCACAAACTTAGAGCCTGAACACCCTGCATCCTGGGCCCCAACCCTAACCCTGGACCATCACAAACTTAGAGCCTGAACACCATCAGCCCTAACCCTAGACCATCACAAACTTAGAGCCTGAACACCCTGCATCCTGGACCCTAACCCTGGACCATCACAAACTTACCGTAGCAAAGTGTCTGTTTCCAGTCCTCATAACCTCCGTTTCCACATGTCATTTTCCACAGTAATACAAACTTCATGTGCATCAAAAGTGAAAGATTTGAGAATGTGTGTGTGTGTGTACCTTGAGGTCAGAGCGCTGGCGGACCACCTCCTTTAGGACTCCCATCAGAATGTCTGTAGCGAGTGTTCTTTCGTGAGCCTCGTCCAGGATGATCACACCGTACCGCTCCAGGAGTGGATCATTCATCGCCTCTCTCAGCAACATACCATCAGTCATGTACCTACACAAACACACACACACGCACGCACAAGCACACACACGCACACACACACACACACACACACACACACACACACACACCAACCAAACACACACCAACCAAACATCATGTACAAGAGAGAATGTGGGTCAGACTCATCAGTTCTTGCAGTGTGTGTGTGTGTGTACACTCACTTGAGGATGGTCTTTGCGGAGCTGCAGTTCTAGCAGTGTGTGTGTGTGTGTGTGTGTGTGTGTATGTGTGTGTACACTCATTTGAGGATGGTCTTTGCGGAGCTGCAGTCCTCTGTGTGTGTGTGTGTGTGTGTACACTCAATTGAGGATGGTCTTTGCGGAGCTGCAGTCCTCTGTGTGTGTGTGTGTGTACACTCACTTGAGGATGGTCTTTGCGGAGCTGCAGTCCTCTGTGTGTGTGTGTGTGTGTGTGTGTGTACACTCACTTAAGGATGGTCTTTGCGGAGCTGCAGTCCTCGAATCGGATGGAGTATCCTACTTCCTGTCCCAGCATGACGTCCATCTCATCAGCGACGCGCTGAGCGACACTCATAGCCGCCACTCGCCGAGGCTGCGTACAGGCCACACCCCTTTTGGGCCCCGCCAGGGAACGCACCATGTCCACGCACCACTGGGGAATCTACACACACACACACACACACACACACACACACACACGTCAGAGCAAATTAGCACCATGTCCATGCACCGATAAGGCACACACACGGTCAAATTAGCATCACCAAGCTTCTGCACACACACCTGTGTAGTTTTCCCTCTCTTTCACACACACACACACCTGTGTAGTTTTGCCAGAGCCTGTCTCTCCCACGAGCACAAAGCTCTGGTGTCGTGTAAGGATGTCGTTGAAGCGGTCCCTGTACCACACACACACACACACACACCCACCTGTGTAGTTTTGCCAGAGCCTGTCTCTCCCACGAGCACAAAGCTCTGATGTCGTGTGAGGATGTCGTTGAAGCGGTCCTTGTACTCCCAGACGGGCAGCTGCAGGCGTTTCTTGAGGATGTCGTAGTATCGGGGCGTGTGAGGCAGGTTGGTGAAGGGGTTAATCTGTTGGTGGAGCGACGCCTGTTTCAGAGGGGGCATTAGGCCGCCTCCCACTCCCATGGCCACACCCCCTCCACCCAGGCCCAGCGGAACCCCCGACCCGCGGCCATCCCGGTCCCGCTCACGCTCCCGGTCTCGATCCCTGTCCCGGTCTCGCTCTCGATCCTTCGAGCGCTCGTCACGGTCTCGGTCTCGCTCTTTCCTGCAGGTAGAGAGGAGAGGAGAAAGATCGTTAAAGAAAGAGAATTACATTGCCGTAAAAAGAATAACAACACAATCTGTGCTACCTGCTTATCCAATACTGCAATGTGCCAATGTACAATATCACCTCTTTATTGGTAGTGTGATCACGCACAATATCACATCTATGACATGTCATTGTTCCCCAACCAAAAGGTGTCTTTCCATTCAATCATTCATGATCACTGCAAAAATACTTTCCCACTTCGGAAATTCCTACCATTTCTTAAAGGGCCATGATTTTAGGTTCAGTGTGTTTGCAAGTTCAGCATGAGTGTGTGTGCCGCATGTGTGTGTGTGCTCAAGAAGGTTCAATGTGTGCGTTTGCAAGCTCAGTGTGTGTGTGTGTGTGCACTCAATAAGGTTGACTGTGTGCGTTTACAACCTCAGTGTGTGTGTTCAAAAGGTTGACTGTGCATTTGCAAGCTCAGTGTGTGTACGTGTGCTCAAGAAGGTTGACTGTGTGCGCGTTTACAAGCTCAGTGTGTGTGTGTGTATGCGCTCAAGAAGGTTGACTGTGTGCGCGTTTACAAGCTCAGTGTGTGTGTGTGTATGCGCTCAAGAAGGTTGACTGTGTGCACGTTTACAAGCTCAGTGTGTGTGTGCATGCGCTCAAGAAGGTTGACTGTGTGCGTGTTTACAAGCTCAGTGTGTGTGTGTGTGTGCATGCGCTCAAGAAGGTTGACTGTGCGTTTACAAGCTCAGTGTGTGTGTGTGTGTATGCGCTCAAGAAGGTTGACTGTGTGCGCGTTTACAAGCTCAGTGTGTGTGTGTGTGTATGCGCTCAAGAAGGTTGACTGTGTGCGCGTTTACAAGCTCAGTGTGTGTGTGTGTGCGCTCAAGAAGGTTGACTGTGCGTTTACAAGCTCAGTGTGTGTGTGTGTGTGTGCGCTCAAGAAGGTTGACTGTGCGTTTACAAGCTCAGTGTGTGTGTGTATGTGTGCGCGCGCTCAAGAGGGTTGACTGTTTGCAAGCTCAGTGTGTGTGTGCGCTCAAGACGCTTCAGTGCATGCACTTGCAAGTTCAGTATGTGTTTGAAGAAAATGAAATAGGCTACTCAGCATTATATGACATTCCTACAACAGTCAATACTCAGCACTGCAGATTAGTTTTCCCTGTATATGACATTCCTACAACAGATTAGTTTTCCCATTATATTACATTCCTACAACAGATTAGTTTTCCCTGCATATGACATTCCTACAACAGATTAGTTTTCCCTGTATATGACATTCCAACAACAGATCAGTTTTCCCTGTATATGACATTTCAACAACAGATTAGTTTTCCCTGTATATTACATTCCTACAACAGATTAGTTTTCCCTGCATATTACATTCCTACAACAGATTAGTTTTCCCTGCATATTACATTCCAACAGATCAGTTTTCCCTGCATATGACATTTCAACAACAGATTAGTTTTCCCTGTATATGACATTCCAACAACAGATTAGTTTTCCCTGTATATGACATTCCTACAACAGATTAGTTTTCCCTGTACATTACATTCCAACAACAGTCAATGAGAAGGACACCGTCACTCTTACACACAATTTACTCTCTCACTTCTTTGCCTATTACATTTCTATGATGAAATTATTAACATATCAAAATGCCATTACTTTGCTAAAAGTAGGTATAGTGACTTGTTCTGTACTTCACTAATTGCAAATTGGACTTGACTTTCACTTGACCTACATCTCAACTTCAGACTTGAGTGTTATGACATTCACAGCTTAATACCTTAGGTTGTTTACAGATTGCAGGATCATCATTGCCCATGTTAATTGCAGTGTTCAAAATGGCATGGCGTTGGCCCGTTGTTATCAGGCCATTTCATTAAACTATGATTGGAGATAAGTTAGAAGTGGGCATACATAGATTCCAATATAAATGTCTTACTCCTTAAGGAATCACCCTAATGCTACAGACATTTCTTAAATCAATCAAGATCAGAGGGAAACAGTATACACTACTATTCCGTTATAAAGCCTACACTTGACAAATGGCAAGATATGATATCCCATTCATTTCAGACAGGCTCCGAAGCTAATTTAGTGCATCGCCAAACTAACACGCGTGGCCGCACTATTTGGCTTCCTTGCAAGAGCAACCCCACGTTGTCCTGACGTCTGGCTACCCCACGCTGATCTGCGACAGCAATCACCGGTAGCGTTAGCATTAACTAGCGGAACTGCTACAAAGCTGCTAGCTAACTTGCAGACTCGCTAATCTGGCTGCACCACTACACCACTAACCTTACCATTAGCCTGTCTAAAATATTTTCCAAGGAATCAACAATAACAGTAACCTACCTTAATATCAGTACACAGAAGTGAAAATATCTCTAGCGCCTAATTAGATCCAAAAACATGTCCCATCTTCCTTCATAACTTAGAGTTGCATTACAAATGTCATAGCTAAGCTAGCTACTAGCGTTTGGCACAAATGTTCGCAAGCGTTAAACAGCTCATTCATTTGGCTTTCATGAGTCACGTATTTGCTGAAATTTGCATGAAATGTCTCAGTTTATTCGGTCAACATACATGGACTTTATACACATTCAAACTTAGACCACAACATTAGGCCGTGCAAACGAGCGGCAAAAGCAGCCTCGCTGGAGACGGGAACTCAATCCCGGTAACGTTAATGTCTGAAGCTAGCGTGCTCCGGCCCAACCAAATCCCTGTCCACGTGCTAACTGTGACTGCTAGCTGGGTTATTTAAGAAATATCTGATTACTCCATCAATGCAATCTATTTGAAAATATAAAGTTACAATCGTAGTACATGCTAAATTCTCACGGGTGGAATCGATTATATTGAGTCCTGTTTTTAAAAACAAGCTTGGGCCAGCCATGTCGGTTAGCTAGTCGATTTAGCTGTCATGCTCCCAATACGCACAAGTCAGCTCCGACCGAAATACTACCTTTGAAAAAAAACCTTCGCGGTCATTGATACCACTACTTACCCATCAGAGGATGTTCTTTTCTTACTCGATGTATAATCATCGCCTAAATCTAAGCGATGTCTTTTCGACATTGTTTAAAATGGAAATGCAAAGTAAAATATAGACGAGGTTGGCCGGTTATACCAAACAAACCTACTCAAACACACGGCTAGCGACAAGATGGCGACCGGAAGCACTTACCTCATCATTATTATTTCGGTGAATGCGATGGGAAATAATCTAATGAGTTTGCCGGGACCAAACCACTTCGGTTTAACACCGAATCTCTAAGTAGCACTGTTACGTCCAATCGCTAGGTGAATTAGGCAGTGTGGATGCAGTTAATGCGTAGTAAAGGGATGCTGCAAGCCGGGTACCCGGAGGATATTGTATCTAGCGCCAAACAGTCCGGCGGCCGCCCACTTCAGTAATGCTTGCAGTACTCACATCAACCGGTCTGAACCGTAGCAGTACTCACATCAACCGGTCTGCACCGCAGCAGTCACGGGGTAGAGTTGGACGACGTACAGTAAGGTTCTTTCAGACATAGGCCTACACATCTGGTCAATGTGGAAACAAACTAGCTCAGTTAAGAGCGCAGAGCAGCCAAGACCAACACAACATTACACTCAATGAATTATTTCGTTTCAAACATTAGTTGTTTCAGACCTTTTATGTGGCCATGTAACAGGCTGTATATCACCCACTGTATTTTTAAATGTACAGTATAATTGCACAATAGATCTAGGTAGTAGGCCTAATATAGGCCTAATATAGTTAATATAGTTGCCAACTAGCTGTGATGTTTTTTTTTGTTTGTATGGGTTTTTGATTGTTTTAGGAGTTGGAGGAATAGCCTTACTGTGGACCAATGTTTGCATGTTGGCTTTTGCATTAATGTACGTATTATGTTACGCTAAGTTACACTGCCTGTTTCGTTTTCCTTGGATAGAGGAGTTAGAAGAGTAGCCTAACTGTGGACCAACGTTTGCATGTGTGCTTTTGCATGTGTACAGGCAAATATAGCACATACAGACCAATGTCATTAGCACTCAGCTCTCACTCCAACTCTGTACAATAAATGCGAAAAGGAAAAAAAAAAAACACGAAATGAAATTAAATTTAATGGTAGGCTAGGCATATAAGTGTCTCTGGCTAGGCCTACAGCATATTTCAATTGTGGTCAGCAGTGCTATTGTGACCCATGGCAAAACCAGTCAAATTGACTTTGTTAAGTTATTACATTCATGTTAAAGACAAGTAGACGGGTCAATCTATGGAAAATAACCCCCTAACCCCAAAAAAATTGATACAAAAGGTTTTTCAACTGATTTTGATACCTCTTGGTGCCTTTAATAACATATTAAAAATCTAAGAAAATCTAACTTCAGGAAAAGGGTAATTTTCAAGATGGCGGCCAAGATAGCCAAAAGAAGCTAATTCTGACACTTACAAAAACGTTGCTGTCTGATCAAATTGGTACAAAAGTTTTTTTCCAACTGATTTTAATACTTTTGGGTGTCCTTAATAACATACTAAAAATTTAAGAAAATGTAACTTTAGGAAAGGGGCAATTTTCAAGATGGCGTCCAAGATAGTCAAAAGAAGCTAATTCTGACTGACCATTGAGGACTTGTTGTTGTTGTTGTTTGTTGTTGTCACATCAAATTGATACAGAAGGTTTTCCAACTGATATTGATACCTCTAGGTGTCCTTTGTAACATATTAAAAATCTGAGAAAATCTGACTCCAAGAAAGGGGTCATTTTCAAGATGGAGCCCAAGATTTTCAGAAGAAGCTATTTCTGCCTATATAAAAGAGCTTACAAAAATGTTGTTGTCTTATCAAATTAATTCATTTTTTTCAACTGATTTTGATACGTTTAGATGTCCTTACTAACATATTAAAAATGTAAGAAAATCTAACTTCAGAAAATGGGTCATTTTCAAAATGGTGTCCAAGATATTGTGAAGAAGCTAATTGTGGCTATATCTTGAACACTTCACAAAGATATTGTGGTTTCAATAAATTGATACAAAAGGTTTGTCAACTGAATTTGATACATCTAGGTGACCTTAATAATATATTAAAAATCTAAGAAAATCTAACTTCAGGAAAGGGGCCATTTTCAAGATGGCGTCCAAGATGATCAAAAGAAGCTAATTGTGGCTATATCTTTAATACCATTTAGTTTACAAAGATATTGGTGTTTAAACAAATTGATACAAAATGTTTTTCAACTGATTTTGATACCCTTAGATGTCCTTACTAACATATAAAAAATCTAAGAAAATCTAACTTCAGGAAATGGGTAATTCTCACAATGGCGTCCAAGGTAGGCAGAAGAAGCTAATTGTGGCTATATCTTGAACACTATTTACTTTACAAAGATATTGGAGTTTCAATAAATTGATACAAGAGGTTTGTCAACTGAATTTGATACATCTAGGTGACCTTAATAATATATTAAAAATCTAAGAAAATCTAACTTCAGGAAATGGGTAATTTTCAAAATGGCGTCCAAGATGATCGAATGAAGCTAATTGCGGCTGTATCTTAAATACCAGTTAGTTTACAAAGATATTGGTGTTTAAAAAAATGATACAAAAGGTTTTTCAACTGATTTTGATACCTTTAGATGTCCTGACTAACATATTAAAAATCTAAGAAAATCTAAGTTAAGGAAATGGGTCGTTTTCAAAATGGCGTCCAAGATGATCGAATGAAGCTAATTGCGGCTGTATCTTAAATACCAGTTAGTTTACAAAGATATTGGTGTTTAAAAAAATTTATACAAAAGGTTTTTCAACTGATTTTGATACCTTTAGATGTCCTGACTAACATATTAAAAATCTAAGAAAATCTAAGTTAAGGAAATGGGTCGTTTTCAAAATGGCGTCCAAGATGATCGAATGAAGCTAATTGCGGCTGTATCTTAAATACCAGTTAGTTTACAAAGATATTGGTGTTTAAAAAAAATGATACAAAAGGTTTTTCAACTGATTGTGATACTTTTAGATGTCCTGACTAACATATTCAAAATCTAAGAAAATCCAAGTTCAGGAAATGGGTCATTTTCAAAATGGCGTCCAAGATAGGTAGAAGAAGCTAAATGTAGCTATATCTTGAACACTATCTACTTTACAAAGATATTGGAGTTTAAATAAATTGATACCAAATGTTTGTCAACTGAATTTGATACATCTAGGTGTCCTAAATAAAATATTCAAAATATATCAAAATCTAACTTCAGGAAAGGTGCCATTTTCAAGATGGCGTCCAAGATAGTCTGAAGAAGCGAATTGTGGCTAGATCTTGAACACTATTTAGTATACAAAGATATTGATGTTAAAACAAATTGATACAAATGGGTTTTCAACTGATTTCGATACATCTAGGTGTCTTTATTAACATATTAAAAATCTAAGAAAATCCAACTTCTACAAAGGGGTCAATTTCAAGATGGTGTCCAAGAGGGTGAAAAGATGCCAATTATGGCTATATTTTGAACACTATTAAATGTCAGTGTTTAAACAAATGGATATAAATGGGTTTTCAACTGATATTGATACCTCAAAGTTTCCTTATTAGCGTATTAAAAATCTAAGAAAATCTGAGTTCAGGAAAGGGGTCATTTTTAAGATGGCGTCCAAGATAGTTGGATTAAGCTAATTGTCACTATATCTTGAACACTATTTATTTAACAAAGATAATAATGTTCTAATTGATACAAAAGGATTTTCATACTATTAGGTGTCCTCATTTACATTATATTATAACCTGTGAAAATCTAACTTCAGGAACGGGGTCATTCTCAAGATGCGGTCCAAGATAGTTGGAAGAAGGCAATTATGGCTGTATTTTGAATACTACTTAGTTTACAAAGATATTGGTGTTAAACAAATTGATAAAAAAAAAGGTTTTTCAACTAATTTTGATACCTCCAGGTGTCATTAATATGTTAAAAATATAACTAAATGCACCATTTTCAAAATGCCGTCCAAGATAGGCAGAAGATGCTAATTCTGGCTATATCTTGAACACTATTTAGTTTACAAATATGCTGTTGGGATTTAATCAAATTGATACACATTTCTGATTTTGGTATTTCTACAAGTCCTTAGTAACATATTAAAAATCCAGCAAAACTTGGCCTCAGGAAAGGGACCATTTTCAAGATGGCGCCCAATATGGTGATAGGAAGCTAATTCTGGCAATATCTTGCACACCATTTAGCTTAGGAAAATGTTGTTGGTGTTTAATCAGATTTAGAGGTCATTGATGTGTAGTTCACTACATTTCATTCTATCATTAAGAAAAAAGCCTGTTATTTCAACTCAAATTCAACCCTTTATGCTGGGTAGTACTTGAGATTCAAGGCCCTGGCGGCCATCTTGAAAATAACCACTTTCCCAAGGTCAGATTTTCTTAGATTTTTAGTATGTCATTTAGCATGTCCAATAGTATGATAATCCATAAAAAAACCTTTTGTATCAATTTTTTTGGGGTTGACCCACACATTGACCCGTCTAAAGAAAACAAGCTTTAAATCACAACCCAGACAGCAAATTAGGTCGTACCGACGTGGGGCAACAGGCGCAGCCCGATATAAGGTGCGTTGGTAAGACGTTGGCTGGAGATGCGCTTGCTAATAAGAGATTCCCAAGATTGCCCCATTGTAGCTGCGGTTCATTTACCTCACTCATGTCAGATGATGCACTACATAACTTTCGTAAGGCACTTCCGCGCAATGATCTGATGTGTACGTGTGTCGTGTGTACGTCAATTAAATTGATGGACAAGACGTTTGTCCAGTTAGATTTAAGGATTTCTGGCTCCTGAAATAACTCGTCTATCGCTGATCATCAGATGTTCGCACGTAGCGCCACATCTGACGTGAGTGAGATAACCGGTTCATAAACCCGATCACACAACAGTGGGAAGGCATTTTGGTTTGGATTTTGCGAGTCTAGTCTGGAACGTAGATAGTATATCTTCCGCGGCAAACCCAGAATGCATTGTGGCTATCCATGGTGAGGACGACACGTTAGCAATCTCTATTGGCCCAATGTCTTTCCGATGACGGTGGTAGAACGGGGTCCCAAAGTTCACCCGACGAAACTGTGACCTGATGCTCATGAGCCACCGCTTACCCGACATTAAATTACCTATATTGGCTTATTGGCTTTGTAGCCCGCCATTACTCTTTGTATGTTTCACAAATGAAGAGACCGAAGGTTCAAAGTCAGAAAGTTTTATTTATTTTGAAATATGCGACAAGTAATAAGTTATACATTTTTCGGATCCTTGGGCTATGCCTGTGGCTTGTCGATGCTTCTCGTCATCTCAGCCTCAGTGGCATTAAAGACAGAATTTGAACACTGCACCAAAACAAAAGACATAAAACAAAAGGGCGAAGTAAGACGCAAATTATGTAACCACAACAGAAGTCAAGGGTTATCATGTCATCATTTCTACTAAGAGAAAACAAATGAATCTTAGATGTTCATATAGCTACTTAGCAATAGCAGCTAACGTTACACTGTATATTTCTATTGAGCTATACTAACCACATATCTTAAACTTACTTTTCATAATCTCTTGCTGTCATCCGAGTCGTGGAATTATGAATGAATTTCTTAACACAGCACCTAAATAAAAGATATAAAGCAACAAGGCACAGATAAAGACACAAATAAACTAAAATAACCACAACAAGTTATAAATAATAGCCAATAGTATGACTTTTACTAGAAGCCTCATCTACTTAGCAAGTTAGCAGCTAACACATCGTTTGAAAGTTTGCTACTTTGCTAACCAAAACTTACACAGTATTTTGATTATATGCTCTCTATCAATACCAAAACAAATCGTATCATATCCTTTAATATAATATCACATCATGTCATGATTTTACACAAGCTGAACTTACCTGAGATTACACAGCCGGCTTGATGGCAGCATTACTGACAGAAAAATTTCAATAAACGTCTCCGGCTTTCAGTAGAGAAAAAAAAGAAGCATGATCGGTAAACTGGCTCATCCCCGTTGCTCTGCTGATTGCAAAATCCCCGTTTGCAAAACCCCCGTTCTTTACCGGTGTAACCCCGACAGATTTCACTTAGCTGGAAGGGGGAAATAAAGCTACTGATGCATTGCCTTCCTAATGCTAACGTCGGCACAACGATGCGTGCTGTCTGGGAACATTGATCTGGGCTGCATTTCCCGATAACGATGGATCTTAGTGGCTACGAATGAGCGAACGAGTGATGTTACGAAGATTCTTAATATCCTCTACACGCATTTCCCAAACATGCACTTACGAAAGTTCACGTGCGTTCATGTTAAGAAGCTTCTTAAGGCGTGCGCTGTTCAATGCCGTGGTGCTGATTCACCCAGCGGAGATGGGTACGATAAATCAATTACATCAAATAATGTGTTTTTTTATGCTAGTTGCTACAAATATTTAAAATGGATGACAATATTGTAGCCACTAATAATACTCATTGTTACCATATGTGTTTTACCCAGAGGGCTTCTCCGGTACACCCTATTTCATTCAATTAAATAAATAGCCTAATAATAATAAAAAACAACGTTTCTGTCGTGTGTAGGCCTTTTCCCCCAAATTAATTCCACGCCAACTTCTAAGTCATGTTTGAAATAGCGAGGTGATATACATAGGCTATCACTGATTTCATGTCTTAAGATGATTAAACAATGACAATTTCCCCACAAGTGTTTTGTACATCCAGCGCAGGTGCTGGACAATTCTGGAAAAACGTAAAAATAAGAAACGGTCGGCACACTGATATAGCTCAGATTTACAGAACTTTAATAATGAATTTTAATTAATGATTAAAAAATAGGCAACAGTGGATTTTGGTGCTTCGTGCGCGAGAGAGAAAGAGAGAAGGAGACAGGGACAGCTGCGTCCCCGCTGTGCCCGCCATACAAATTAACTTGCGCTACTTTTTTTCCATTTGACGTCCACTGAAGCACTCAGTGAAATGCCCACATAAATTATTTAGGCTACCATAGATGCCCAGCTTTTCTTCGGGATATAGGCTAAAATTCCTATGGCAATGTATTAACACTCTACAATAATTTGTTATTTTTATGAGGCTGGCCTATCTTTGTACAACAAAACTGTCAAAGCAATGTTGGCGTAGGCCTACTTGGCCTGTTTTCACCTCATATCCTCTAGATGTCTCCACTGAGTAGCCTAATTCTTTCTGATTAACATCATCTTAGCGGTCTACGATTACTCTGGATCACACGTAGATCTGCGAGTGATCTCACGAATCATCTTAGGCAACGAACGTTTCGGGAAATGGTCCGTAAGTGTTAAGATGGTCTTACGTGCGAACCTGCAAACTACTTAGGCTTAAGATCATCGTAACTACGTTTGGGAAATGCAGCCCATATTGGGCAGCAAATGACGGAGTTGTGGGCGTTCAAGTGTTAAAATGTTAGGCCTACAAGTCAGACAAAGGAAAAAGACGAGAAAAACAACTGTGAAGTTCATTAGCTTTGTGACAATTAACGTGTTTATTAGGCTACTTCCAGAGATATGTTGTGAACATGCTAACCCTAACCCTATCAAAGGACTCTGCCACCTACTAACTAAGCTTATCAATCTAGCTAGCTAAACAAGTTATCATCTAACATGCAATCATGACAAATACCCCTAATTGTGGACTTGGACATATGGTAACATAAATATAACTATAACTGCATGTATGAAAATGTACTATATAAATAAACTTGAACTGGAGTAGACTACACAATTATGCTAATGTTAAAGAGCAGCTTCTAGTTGATTTTGTTACAGAATTTTTAACGTAATGTTGTATGTATAAATGAATAATAATGTATAGGCAATTTATTAATGATTTACGAGATGGTATGGAAATGGCTGTATTTTAGGCAGTTCCCCTCAACATTCAATGGAACGTTATAGTCAAGGCATAAGTAGCAGCAGGTAAACACCTTGAATAATAAGTTGTTCACACTAAGCGTGCTCCAAAAACGCAAGTGTTCTCACTCAGGACATGCCTACTACTGTCCATTTACAGCACAGTGTTTAGATTTTACAACTGAAACAGTTTTTTTTTTTTTTTTTTAAGTCACTCAATTCACCCAACTTTTACAGCTGGTAGCTTTTTAAGCTTTAGTTGCTCTTGCCATTGTATAGCTTTAGTAGTAGTATTTGATGTGAACGTACAGTAAAGTAGTGAGTGAGAAAGACATGCAAGGTTGAAACCCATGCGTTTGTTGCTATGACAGCTAACCGCTAACTCCCTGACAACATGTCCAGTTGGGGCCCACATGGGCCTCACTTTAGCTAGTTGGGCTTCAGCCAGGCATGGGTTTAGAGTGGGCTTTGTTATTGGGCCTTACATGGACAGTATGGGCATAAGATGGGCTTAAAGGAGAATGACTGTGATAAGGACGGCATATTATAACGTCATAAAAATTTCAAACATTTGCCAGGGAGCAGAATGTTGATATGTTCGTGTTGACCAGTAGTTGTAGCTTCCACGGGCATATCGCTAGATGGTAAGTAGCTAACTGTACAATGTAAGTTTTCAATTACCTCACTCACGTCAGATCATGCGCTATGTAACTTTCGTAAGGCACTTCCGCGCAACGATCTGATGTTGAAGCCCATCAGAGAGCTTTCAAGCCATTATTCTCTAACCGGACCAATCAGGGCCGCTAGCTGCTGTAGAGGGTGTGACTTAGCGAATAAGCAACTGTTTTGAATCCAACCAATCCAACAAACGTAACCAGCGTCATTGGTTGGTTTCGATGTGGTTGGCTGCAGTGTACGTCAATTAAATTGATGGACAAGCCGTTTGCCCAGTTAGATTCAAGGATTTCTGGCTCCTGAAATATCTCGTCTATCGCTGAATATCAGATGAACGCGCGTAGCGCTACATCTGACGTGAGTTAGGTAAAGTTTTCAATGCATCAATTTAAATGTTGGAACTGTCATACTATTAACGAAATCTGGGGCTACAGGGATTTGGCCACTTGCACCTTGCAAACTGCACCCAGAAGCTACAACAAGCAACTGGTCTTCGCCGGCCTGCATGAAAGTGTCAAAATTATTCTCCCCGACAAACGTTCAAACTTTTAATGATGTTGCAATGTACTTGTGGTCCATATGATGTTTCAATATACTTGTCAATTTGCTAGAATGTTAGGCCCCACTTTGACAATAACCCAGACAGCACGCCCCATCGTACTAACTTTGGCACTAGGAAGGCAACCTCGTCAATGCTTCAGCAGCTTCATTATCCCCTCCCAGCTAAATACATTCTGTCAGTTTAGAATGGTTAAAGATTGGGGGTTGAAATAGATACAGACGGCAAGTACGGTTAACGCCCCCAAAGTGCGAGGGTGGAGTCAGCGTGGGGGATAACAGAGGCCAATTTAACATTATGGTGAATGGACAAGGTAGAGAAAGTTGCTTAACAATAAAAGATCGCTAAGTAAAATTGAACAAAGTCCATATTAGATGTTTTGTCTAATCATGACCTGTTTGCCTACTTGTGTTTAGACTAAAATAATTTTTCCATCATTTGTTTATTGCAGTTACACTAACAGAAATGTCATGAGCTGTCTCTGCTCCTGTCAAAAGTAAAGCAACTTTCAATCACAAGTCTGATTAGCTCAGTTAAGCAAGCTAAAGTTAGCTACATTTACTGTGGTGATCAATGAAGTTGGATAGTTAGCAAGCTAATGAAGCTAACAAACATCATCTAAATTGTCATCAGTATCGCGTTTGGAGGGGTGTCAAGTTCAGAATTCACATCGGACCATCTGACCATCATTACTACCTTCAGGCATTGCCCTCAAAAATGTGTCTGGCTCCTTGTAGATGGTGCTCAGTGTAACTTGTAGCTTAGCATGCCATTGACTCCTTCACTAATTTAGGGTTTGTTTTCCCCCACGTGGGGGACACGAGGAGCTGATTTTATGGGCGTGCCCGGACTTGCCGTCTGTATCTATCGGCAGGGCAATGGGTATGAACCATTTTACCAATCAGGCTTTGTTTTTCTCCATTGAAAGCCGTCTGTGTAAGCATAATCTCAAGTAAGTTAAGCTGATAGTAAAATTATGATATGATGACGTGATATTAAAGGAAAGCTCCGGAGTGATTTCAATTCAGCATAGCCCTGTTGAACAAGCCTGCTAAACGAGTTGGCGAGTGGAACAAAATTATTTGGAACAGCATAGACCGAATGCGACACACTTTATAGAGTCAACGGTACCTCAGATCTTAGTTTCGGTTTCGAATAATCAGTTTCCATTGTTTCAGTGTAAAGTGCTTGCTCGCTTTTGCGTTGGATCGATGCTGTTCCATATTATTTTATTCTACTCGCTAACCAGTGCTAAGCAGGACATGGGCATTGACTAGCCACAAGCATCATTAAAGTAGACCAACATGCCGAAAATGTATGACTTCTTACCTGCCTTACCTTGTAACATTGTGGATTTTAAAATAAATGAAATTATGTTTCTGATCTTGAACCTTCGGTCTCTCCATTTGTGAAACATACAAGGATTAAGAAAAACTAAAGGTTAAATAAGACATATAATAACAGTGGGATCCCGTTGAGTGTATGCTGGCTCATATTCGGTTTACATTCTGCTGTCACCCTCTAATCGATGTTGGGCGAATTAGCAAACATAACTGTGCGTTCAGACCGAGACCGATTCAGGCGACATGGCCGACGGAAGTAATTGACTTTGTATTGGGACCGGCAGGCGTTTTGGGCGACGAAACTTGGGCGATAAAACCAAGTTAAACTTCGGTTAACTTTATGTAATGAGCTATGATGTGGTTGCGCGATTACCAATCAGAATGTCGATTTACTGGGGAGATGCCTGTAGAGAAGCAGGATCAAACATTTGAAACTAACGTCATGGGCAAATTTGGTTGCTGTGCTCAAGCGATGTTTCTTGGGAGTCTTCGGCGATTCTTGGCAATTTATCGGTCTCGGTCTGAACGCACAGTAACAACGTCTACTAAATTCAGAGAGTTAACAAACAAGCTAGTTCTGATCTAATTGGTTGTCTGGGAAGTAGGCTCCAGCTGGGCTCCATTTTAGATATGATGTCAGACCTGTGAAACAATAGTATATTCTAATGTTCTAGAATTTATTTAGCATATCAGTAAAATGCTATATATTTATATTACTTCAAAAAGTATCCCAGATAGCATTCACCATTGGAGGCATTGAGACCACGTTGATTCTATATTATTTTTCCGACATTACTTCATGAAATCAACATTGAGACAGATGTTGATCCAATATCGTTTTGCACCCTCGGATAACATTGAATTGAAGGTCCCAAATTACTTTTTTTCTTGGCTTTTGAATGTGTTTCTTGGGTCTATACTGCCTCTACACACACTTTAAGTTGATAAAAAGCCTCAATTGTTAAAATAGACAATTTACAATGCTAGTAACTGTTGTACTGCTGTGTGCTTAAACCACCTGTTTTGAATTGTCCTGACTATGTATGTCACAGGGTATGGTGGCTGGGGTCCCACAACATTGGCAGCCGAATGGATAATTGCGAAAATATTGAGAGACAAGTTGGTAACCACTTTGCAGCTGAGAACAATGGAAATTATGAATTGACTAATTAGGGATGGCCTGCCATAGGCTACAGGAGAAATTCTCAATGTGTTGGTTGCAGGTGTCTAGTTACCTGGTGCACGCTCCCATGAGAAACAGCCTGTTCTGAACAATAGAGCTAAAAAAATTAGCTTGAAAAAAGCGTAATATGGGACCTTTAAGATTGAAAATATCAACAAAGCCCAACAGGATTTCTATACCCTTTCAGTTATTTGCAGACTTTCAAAGTTAATTCAATCATTTTAATTAAGCTATTGAGAGCTGCAACGTGGACCGATTTAGTGAAGCGGCAGCTAACACTAAATGAATATGGCATGTCACAATGATACCGAATCGATTTGGACATGCCCCATTCTGTTAAGAACTAGGCTAGGGCTGGCAGCCATCCAAAGCTAAAGTCGCTAAGATAGTAAAAAGAACAAGCTATGTTATGTTGCAGCTCCTACAGTGAGTTAGGCATTTTTTTCACGCCACCATCTTTGTTGTCAATTATTGTCAAGTCGGTGCAATCGTACTTCCTGTAGCCTATTCAAAACTGCTGTAACAGTGCATAACGTTGAACCTAACGTAAATGATGTCAGGCTGAACATTCTGTTGTGTCACGTCAGTGCAGCAACAATGGAAGCCTGGAGGGCCATTCTGCTCTTGGTGTCAGACAAGGAAATAGCTGAACTATACAACAACCTCAGTAGTTTAAATGCATCATTGTTAGGAATACTACAAAATTATAATATTACCACCTTGGACTAGCCAACAAAACATGAATTTGTGTTATATTTAGCACTAGCGCTTTAAATCTCAGAGCTTCCAATACACCTACATGCTGGTTGGTGAACACCTCTGACACACCCATCAAACGAGAGTGAACTACCTCAGAAGCATTTTGCGCACCGGTGTGCAGCGTGACGGGCAAACTTATTCAATTAGGCTACCGATACGCACCGGTGCGCAACAATGTGCCGTTGAATGAACCCCTGTAGCCTATTAAAAACTGCCGTAACGGTCCATAACGTTGAACCCAACGCAATGTCGGGCTGAACATACTGTTGTGTCATGTCAGTGCAGCAACAATGGAAGCCTGGAGGGCCATTCTGCTCTTGGTGTCAGACAAGGAAATAGCTGAACTATAGAAAAACCCCAGTAATTTAAATGAATCATTGTTAGAAGTACAACAAAATTATAATATTACCACTGCTTTTGCTGTCACTCTTGGACTAGCCAACACAACATGAATTTGTGTTAGCACTAGCGATTTAAGGCTGCGTTTACACTGGCAGTTCAAATCCGATTTTTTGCTCCCATGGGGCACAATTCCGATCTGTTTGACAACAGTGTAAACACAAAAAGTCACATGGAATATGATTAGTTCAGATCGGAACCAGGCCTCTTTCATATGTGGTCATAAATCAGATACTTATACGTGTTGATGTGATGACAGTCTAAACAGACGAATGTTCCCTACCAATGCGTCTCGTACGTCATTAATTGGGAGTTTTTCTGCACCAACACGCAAGTTAGAAGGAGAGAAGTGACCAAGGCTAACTCTCCATACACCGCAGGGGAAACGAGGGGAAACAATTGGACGAATTTCAGTAAATTGAACGAATACATTTAGGAAGATATGAGTAGGGCAGCGAAGAAATGCGTTTTGTTTCATTCCCTCAAGATTCATTTATGTCTACTCCACGATGAACAACCACATAACCGTTCATCTTCTCCGTTTTGTCTTGTCTTCATCTTCTCAGTGATGTTTCAGAGTGCCCCTCTCATAGGCTACATGCAATGAAGCCGACATGCTTTCACTTTCACCAATACTCGGACATTGTTTTTTCCCCTTCACTTTCTCAAGCGGTTCATTTAATTTGCTGGTTGATAGCAGGACTTTCATTTTACTGACAAAGTCATTTGATGAGAGAGACGGGGCCGTTTGTTCAAATAGCCTAGATCTAGATCTGTAAACTGCTCTGGAACTCTCTCTCCGTTGCACCTCTGTCTTGCTACCTCTCACTTGTACTACGTGATACACTTTATTTCTCTCCATTCACAGATTTTACAGATTTCACAGGAGATTTTACAACACTCGCGGATGTTCATGAGCCACTTTAGAAAGACGATTGTTCGGGGGTTGTGCCTGAAGTATGTTAAAGAGAACCTATGCAGGATCCGGTGGCATCATCCAGTAAGCTAACAACCAAACAAAGCAGTTATTAAGCGTTTCTGCCAATAATCCTCCATTTAGAATTGCATAGTCAATGGTGATCGCCGCTAACAAATTGTATCGACAGTTGAATGCGCTGAGAAGTCACAAATCACGTTGTAATTCAAACAGTAAACTCTGGCTAAGTCACGTGACCTAGCTTGCTTGCTAACCCAAACTTACGATAGCCGGGACGCGCTCCCTGATCTTGCATAGGCGGTATCTGCCTCTAGGAGGGTCGGACAATCTTGTGAAGGGGCTCGTTTTACTCCGGAACATGTCATTTATCAAGTCTAGTGAGTTCTAGGCAATTTACATAAAGGTGTAATGAATAGGAAACGTCGAAATTTTACCTAAATGTTGCATGTGGTGGCTTTAAGGATTAGCTTTCTACTTAGTCGTCATCATTATGATGGAAATAAGCATGTAGAAATTATTTAATGGCAGCAATAACATCCAGGTTCTGGCCACCTCTATTTTGAATGTCCCTTTGGTCAGGGCGGACGTGCCTTCTATGTATGCGGGTTGTTTCAAGTGTCTGGCAAGTGGTAAACATGCACATCTGTTTTGGGCACTTTTGAAAGTAGATGTAAACACGCAATCAAAAAAATCAGATGTGAGCAGAAAATCGGAATTGGCAGGGTTCCCGCGCGGTCTTAAAAAGTCTTAAAAGCATTGAATTTGCGAATTTGGAAATAATACCTTAAAAAGACTTGAAAAAGTCTTGAATTTTGATGTCTTGGTCTTAAATTTTATGCAGTAAGTAGGCATATTCTTCTCCGTATTGCACCACTCTCCTCAAAAGTTTCATTTGTCAACCACCATCAGTTGATTAAATAGGTTACGTAGCCTAAATAGCTGGCGGAACCCAAAGTTCAGAACGCAATGCTGCTTTGGGTCCGAACATGTCACTGCAGCACCAAAACAAACACAAGCAGCAAGCATGTGAGCGTATGTGAGCGTAACGAGGATGGGTCGGGAGACTTGCAGCTGGATGGTATGTGACTGTTAACTCCACATTTTAATTTCGAGGCTCAAAATTTTAGTAGACCTTTTGAATTTTATAAATAGGCAAGCTGTAGGCATAGCCTACTAGCCAATATTTTTTTAGCATAATAGACTGACCATGCATATGCGGATTTGTCATTGTGACTGATAGCTGAGCCTAACCAATCGAGTATAGACCGGTAGGCTAGGGATGACCTGTAGAATAAGCAAGCATCTCTCTTCCCCAGACTAATTAAAATAGCCTAATTATTTTCACGAAAAGCATAAAGATTTGAGTTGGACTAAGTTTCTTTGAATTATTGATAGGCCTGTATTTTAACGATCTCATTGCGCATAACGTTAGATGCAATTTTCCGACACTTAGGGAAACATCGCCTTAAAATTATTCCTCAGCGTCTAAAATTGTCTAAACCCGTTCATTCTTGCCTGAAAGTTCATGCGCAAGGCCTGACTGAATCGCAAACGAAGACCATCTCATGGGGGAAAAAATACTAGAAAAGCAGCCGGCGTTTAGAGAAAGTCATAAGCTGCGCAGGTAGGTCCATGAGCGGTCCATGCGCTGAAGGGGTGAAACTTTGTTGGTTCTTGAAGGGTTATTCCATCTTACTTTTTCTAAATTATATTTACATTATTAATAGCTATTCATAGAGCTATTTTGATACCACTTGCCAGTAGAGTGCTTTATGCAGAGACCATTAATTATACCTAACCTATTGCTTTTGTTTTAAACCTAGTCTGTTAGCCTATCTAATCTTGTATTTATTTATTTATTTATTTATTTATTTTTTTATTTATTTAGTAGTGGAGTTGATATTGTTTTTTGATGGGTATTTTAGTAGCCTACAGCCCTTGCTGTATTTGACAGTAGCCTGGGCCCTGACACTGAGCTGTCAGTCATACTTGGCTAGAGGCTCAGTTTGTCTATACCTCACCATCCATAAACCTGTGGAAGAAAGCAAGCTCACACATGAGTTCTAGGTTGCCATTGTGTTGTATTGAGTTGTATTGAGAGGGATTGCTATATGGTGTACTCTGTTGAGTTTTATGAAGTATCAAAGTACTCAATTTTTCTTTCGTAATTGCTTTTCATGGTGAAGGTACATGCTTCTTTCCCTCCATTGGAAAACCATAGAAACAATCATGCTAGTTACAAATGAAAAATCGGATATTTGCAATGTTAAGGCAGCCTAGGTGCACTGGTTGGTGTGTGCCATGCACTGCTATTTCCTGTTCACCTTTTTCATCCCTGACCTTGGTACTTAGGCCTCGTTCAGATTGGCATCCCAAATCCGATTTTTTCATATCCAGATTGTATCTAGAATTGATTTCGGGTGGTCTGAACAGCAGAAAACCACATGAATTCCGATTTTTCCGAATCTGTTACGCTCCTACATACCCATGTGGTGTCAATTGCGATTCATATCGGATATGCTGCGATCTGAACAGCTTTTCCACATGGGATAAGATTTCACCGTGTCACTTGCGTCATTTGTCACGTGACACAAACATCAACACGTGGAATGCAGATGGACGGAAGTGAGAGATCAATGTTAATTCTACTTTTAAAAAACAGTGTCGTTTGCTATAACAACGTGTCAGTGCACGTTATGGATTTGCCGCAAGTTGGAGTTTACCTCGCGTGTGGAAAGCAAGGCTTACCTCGCGTGTGGAAAGCAACGTCAGTGAAAGTTTTCAACCACGCATCAGAAAGGCAACTAACAGCTGTGCTGGACTGCATTGATGCACTGAAATAAAGATGAGTAACTTTATTCTTCCATCTCTGATACTTCCTTGTTACTTGTAGCTGTGTGCTACGGCCCCACTTAACCATCTGAGAGACAAACAACCAACATTCTACCCTCCGCGGTTTTGTTTATTATTTGTGGGCATGATGCGTTAGGGTACCATAGTAACCCACCTGGATATGGCAGGTGATTAGCGGACATGGAGATCTGATATGACAAGCAATGTGAACGCGGTCGATAGAGAGATCTGATGTTGATCAGATATGCTAAAAATCAGATTTGGAGTGCAGTCTGAACATAGCCTTAGTAACATGGGCGTGAAAGCAAACACCTTCCATCGCCAGTGTTTCAACCAAGTACTACAGCTCCTGCAAGCAGGGCGCCGCTAGGGGGAAAGGTTAGGATGATTCTAAGGGCCTGGCACTAATAGGGGGGCCCAGAGAAAATTTTAATATTGTAACAAACTCGCTAGAGTCGTCAACAAAATTTATAACTGGTTCATGAACGCGCATACAAGAAAACTTCATTTAAATTATTTATTATGTGAATGTGCAAAGTGGGAGAGAGTGAGAGAGAAAGAGAGAGAATAGCCTTAACGGCAGAGTCTGTTATCTCAGTCCAAGCTGCGTAAGCAGCAAAAAATCCAAAAACACGCACGGCCTGTGCGATCTCCAAAAGTCCAAAAACCCGACAGTTCATTTAATCCCAGCAAAATCGTAATGAGCAGTTCTTAGTCCATCAAAACAGTTGCAAAAGAGTCTTCTCCAAAAACCAATCCCGCCAGCAAAAAAACAGGAAAAAAGGAGCGACCTCACCTTTTCTTCTTGAGTCCGCGAAAGTCTGACAGTATTTCTACAAAAGGGATAAATCCACAAAAAAGGGCGTAATAGAACAAAACAAGTAATCCACAGTTAGCGATCTCTGTGTTGCAAATATTCAGACTGTTAAGGATATCTGGAGGTTTTCAGAAAGTGCGTAAACGCCAACAATCTACCCCCATTCATTCCTCTTTCCGCGTCTCTCATTCAAACAGGGAGCATGTGATTTAAAGGGACAGAAGCTATAGGATAGGAAGTTAGAAGGTGTGTGCGTGTGACAGTGACAGGGTGAGTGACAGTGAAGAATCCTATAATCTGCCTAGACTCACGCTTTCCCCACATCTCTTTAGTAAACGCCCATATTTCTTAAAGTGCAAGCAGAAGAAGGTAATGCGCCTGGCCAGGCTTTCTATGTACTAATTCACATAGACATTTAATATAGAATAAATATTCAAGAAGATAAGATAGCTTTCTATTCCTTCTGACAAATAATTAGGAATTTAGAATTTATGTGGCTGAGGCTACAATATTAGAAACGATATTTGAGGGGCCCGAATTCATTTTTTGTCATAGGGCCCAAAATTTCTAGCAGCGCCCCTGCCTGCAAGTATTCGACCACAACAAGAGTGGATCGCCAGGTTTTTTTGCCGTGGGTCTGTGAAATAGATTGCGTTGTCCTATCAAAACACAGCGTCAAAAGATTCACAGTTGTGACTGGCTGTTGTGAGCGTTAACGCCGAGTGTTGCCGTCTGCCTGCTGCCCTGTCTGAATGATCCGTCAGAAGCATGTTGCGCACCGGTGTGGAGCGTAACGGGCAAACTTATCATTCAATTAGGCTAACGCAACGCACCGGTGCGTAACAATGTGCCGTTGAATGAACCCCATGCTTCACACTGAGGCTCAGCCAGTCAAGTAGAACACCTGCAGCTAATTAATTAATTTTGGGAAGCAGGAGTGTGTGCTGGGGCACAAGCAGCATGGAGCACATGTAGCATAGCAGTATGCCATTACGGAAACGGCCTCTCTGTCTTTTTTTTTTTTTTTTTTTTTTGCAATTATCTATTCTCATTGCCCTCAGCTGCTTACGTGGCTGCCAATGTTGTGGGACCCCACCCAACTTACCCTGTGACATACGCAGTTAGGAAAATTCTAGGTGGTTTAAGCATACAACAACTGAACAGTTACTAACAGTGTAAATTGTCTATTTTAATAATTGAGTTTTTTTCTCCAACTTAAAGTGTGAGTAGAGGCAGTATAGACCCAAGAAACACATTCAAAAGCCATAAAAAGCGATTTTTCAAAAAGCATTTTTTCCGTCTAGTCTGATAAGAAAAGAAACATATTGTTACTTGCAATTGGCCTGATGTAGTCGAGGGCTACGTTAACGCTTGGAAACGGAAGTCAGACATTTTTTTGTGTGAAATAGGCCTTTTCTGTTTTTTTTTTTTTTTTGTTTTTCTTTACCCTCGTGCAATTTGAAATGGGACGGTGACGTTAACGGCATTGGAGTCTATGACATGAACAGCAGGCAGAAAACCATGTGTCGAAATGTTTACAATTGCTGCAGGCTAGATTTCGTGCAGCCACCTATTTAAAGCAATGCAAATGTTTTTTCCTTGAGAAAACGTATAACTAAATGCATCAAAGCCAAAGTTATACTTTTCGTCATTGTTTAGGCACTTGTCAAATTCTAAACAATTAACACAATTATCACATACACAGAGCAGACATACAGCAATCGTTCTTTTTAACCTCCCTGTTACACACTCAGCAGACATAAAGAGAAGACATGCAAGGATCTTTTTCTTTTTTGTTCATGAATAAAACAGTATTTAAAGATAAACCACACACAAATCAATGAATCTATTTTTACATTGAAAATGCAGGCATCACACGCAGCAAACATACAGTGTTTCTTTTGTTACAATTAAAACAAATGAAATATGGGCCGCTAAGTTCTACCATTGGAGTGAGGAAGGAGGAGGAGGAGGAGGCAGTGGCACAATTGGAGACCAAGAGCTCATGGACAATTAAAACAATTGTCACACACACACAGCGGACATACAATGATTATATATTTTTGTAATTTCTTTTCCCCAAGTGTGGGCTGCCTCTCTACGAAGGGACGGTTGCCCCCTTCTGCTGCTGCTTGTCTTTGAGCCAC
>JAODXP020004493.1:0-41003 GCA_027497455.2 Sardinella longiceps | reverse complement strand
CCCTTGAATCCAACTATGTCAGAGTGATGTCTAGGGGGTGCTGCGGACACCATGCACGCTATTGTTGGCCATCAGGAGCACAGGTCAGACTGGTGTCCTTCTTCCGGAACTCTCTGTTGACCCAGTGCCCACCTCACACCAACAGCAGGCGAGAGCCGTCCGTCACTCCGGGTTTGGAGATAACCCACACTGGTGCTGAGAGGAGGAAAGGGAAGATAAGTTGGAGAAGTAAGAAGAAACTTCTCCCAGGGCCGGAGTTTTACCCCATTAGTGCCAATAGGACAGTGAACCCAGCGGAGCAAGACCCACAGACCTGAAGGAGTCACTGAAGTAGATGCCTCCTCCCCAGGGAAGCCCACATCTGTGCGCTGGACTCCATGATGCTCCACTTCGCCAGGAGCGCGGGGCCTCTGAACAGACAGATTATGTTGTCACTATTACAGCCCTCCGTTTCTGCAAATGGACACACATCAGAGCAGTCACGAGAAAGAGCGTGGCTACATATTTAGATACACAGTGTGGAAATTGCAGGGAACAGTTACATTCATACTGTCAGCTGTTGCTATAGTTATAGTAATTTTTGCAGTCTTAGGGGTTCATGGCAGCTTTTTTTGTTTTTATCTTATTGTTTGGCTAATGTTATTATTTCTCAATAGATACACAATGCCTTGGTCGCCATGACCTCAAAAGTGTGAATATGTGGTCATGGGTTGAGGTTCTAACGGAGAGAGGTTGACAAAGCTGTCAGGACTGGTGGGAGATGGAGGAGAGAGCTTAATGTTCCCAAGCTCCTCCTGAACATCTGCAGCTCCGCCCCACGCTGGATATGGAACACCTGAGTGAATTTTAATGTCTCTCGCGGGACAGACAGACAGACACCCGCCCATACACACACACACACACACACACACACACACGAACATAAGCAAAAGCAATAAAAACTAGAGGTTGTGAGAAGCGCTACGGAATTGCTTACCTCATCTGAACTGTTAGAGGAATAGTTTGGTTTTTAGCATGTTTAGCGACTTTTTCTGGCGGTGTCTATAGGATGAAATAGAATCATGGACACCAATTATTGTGCTCAATTTGTTGTCAATGACTGTACTTGTATTTCATCCTAGACTCTCCAGAAAAAGGAGCTAAAGCATGCTAAGGACCAGACATCCCTTTAAGCAATTCTACATCTATGAATAAAAACTATTGCAAAGCCAATAGCCACAGCTTACTCATTAGCTTCAACAACATGGACTATTTTTACAACTGGAATGGAGTGTATATGATATTACTGTATAATACGTATCTTTGCAAGGGCATTGTCAGTCTCACACATGACAAAGTTCAGAAAATATAACGTGACCCAGTTGGAAATCCATAGAATAATAGCATCCAAACAAGATCAAACAATTTTAATGTAATGTTGGTGATGAAAAAAACTGAAACAAATCAATGAAATACTAAGACAATATTACTACCAATGTTCACTTCGCTTTGCTAACTCTGCGTCATGTGAATCTTTACTGTGGTGTGATGGCTAGCAAAACCGCAGTTTGCAAGTCTCAAAATAGCACATGACAATTTATTCATTTGAATTTGAAATTACTCATGTTGACACCTTTTAAAGTTGATTTTCATAAATTGACTGCATTGTCCATGCATGCACTGTCCCAGCCCTGACTGCACACACACACACACACACACACACACACACACACACACACACAGACACACACACACACACATACACACATGCCTGTGTGTGCAGTACGTGCAGCAGCTGTGTGGCGGAGAGGTAGTCAGGGCTGTGAGGGGGGAGTGTCTCAATGCTGCAGCCCAGGGCTCTGTACTTCCCCAGACTGGAGCGACTGGAGCTCCTCATCACCGCCTCATTCACACACAGCATGTCCCTCAGCACCTGCACACAGGCCCCATGGAGCACGCTATTAGGGGGGTGTGTGTGTGTGTGTGTGTGTGAGTGTGTGTGTGCGTGTGTGTGTGTGTGTGGCTGACTCCTGGTCCAGTAGTTGTGAGGTGAGTTTGGCAGAGAGGGAGATGATCAGGCAGTCTGTGTGTGTGTGTGTGTGTGTGTGTGTGTGTGTGTGTGTGTGTGTGTGTGTGGTGTGTGTTGTGTGTGTGTGTGTGTTTGTACCTGACACAGGTCCAGTAGTTGTGAGGTGAGTTTGGCAGGAGGAGATTATGATCAGGCAGTGTATGGGGCAGCACAGATGAGAGGTCCTTCAGCAGGGTCTTCCTCTCAGACTCGCTCCTCTGACCTCCTCACCTGCAGCAGCAAACCCTCCGCACGACTCACCTGCACACACAACACAAGCACAGCAGTGAGGGAGAGACACACACACACAAGGGCATGGAATTGGGATGTTAACACACACACACACACACACACACACACACACACACACACACACACACACGACAGTGTGTAGTGCCAGTCTTACATCATTGGGGCTGATGCTCAATGGTGGCACTCGGAGGACTTTGTTCAGACTCCCCAGAGCTTCAGTCCACACCAGCTCCACAAACACGCCCACTTCCTGTGACAAAGTGCTGCAGTTCAGCTTCTCCTCCAGCAGCAGCTGTCAATCATATAAAGACAGGCATTGTATAAATAAACTGTCACAATAATACCAAACTCTGATAATAGTAAACGTTTTGTCAGAGCACCTTTAAACTGTAACGACATGTTACTGACATTGTACATTGTTAAATGAACAATTCCAGTGATGAAATTAAATCCACTTAAATCTGGTTTTCAGAGAAGAATGTTTTGGGTCAGGGTTTGAGAGCATATCAAAGCAGTGATGGCATCATTGACTAACATTCAGCCAATCCTGACTGTTGAATCCTGACAGCTTATATCTGATGTCACATGTCTGTTTTGATCTAGGTAAACGTGCATGGAGAGACATAGTTTGTGTCAGAGCCGTACGTACTGTAGATATCTCTATATACGGCTCTGGTTTGTGTAGCTCACCTGCTTGAGGCTGTGAGATGCCATGTGTTGATGCTGGGGAGGCAGACCCTGATGCAGCTGGAAGTGGTCTCTGGCTCTGAGTCTCTCCTGCAGCTGCTCAAACACCTCCAGGGCATCTTCAGAACAGGAGCAGAACACCAGCTGGTCTCGCTCCAGCTCTCTCTGACCAGAAAACATGGCGCACACACAGTCAGTTTATTTATACCTGTCTTTATATGATTTACACACACAGTCAGATAGACAGACGGATAGATAAATAGAAACCATGGACCTCATTAATCTAATTTTCCTTAAATATGCCCTTAATATACCTTTTAAAATATTTAAATATTGTATTGCAACACACTATTTTGCACTTTTTGTGTGCAAAGATTTAGTCTTCAGCTTTGAAAAACTAGCGGATAAGAAGGCATATTGGATACAGAATAAAAACTTAATAAATGGGTTCTAAGAACAAATGTCATTGTAAGGGCAGTTGGTAAATGAGAGTCAATAAATGTAAATACAGTGATGATGGTCACTAGTGAAATTTGCTCTGACCCTTTTCATGGAACGCACCACCCGAAACACACGGCCCCTCTCTCCTGTAGCACTCTGTAGCTCCAGCACACTCCAACGGTTCTAACACACACACACGCACATGCACGCACGCACGCACACACACACACACACACACACACAGGAAGAGGAAGACATAAGAGTAAATTTACAAATGACACAAAAGACTTTAAATAGCTTTCAGATATTTTTCCACAGAACTCACCCCCAAAGCACTGCTGTGAATGGAGTATTTGGCCACCTGGAAGTGGGTGGGAAACGTGGGGAGGTCTATGTCTTGCTCAGAGTAGATTCTGCGTACAGGATGACATGACAACAAAATCAATACTGTAAAACCACACTTAGGTAGCTGGGGCCAAACCCAGTTTTGGTTTGTCTCCACTTTTATGAAGAAATGGAAATTGTATTTAACAGAATGAAATTCCGCTTCTGCAATTATTTACCAGCCTTAGTCACTGTGATAATAAAATAACTTCTTATGAGGTGAAGGAAGGCTCTCTCAGCTGGCCACAAAAAAACAATAACTTATTCAAGAGACTTTTGTATGTGTGTACATTTTTTTTCACCTGGCAAGGGCCTCGGGCTTGAACCACTTCATTTAATAATAATTGGAAAGCGTAAATGCAAAAATTTCTTACTGTAATATAATATATTATTGATAGAAAAAAGTACATTAGAGTTCATTACATCTCAACTAAAGCCAGTAGCGGTTGGTCGAAGCAGAAAGTATCTGTCAATGATATGATGCCTCAGGATACATTTCTGCATTTGCTGTCTCAGGCTACAATTCTACCCCGCTACTAAAAGGATCATATTGATTTAAAACAAAACTGTAACTTCTTTACAGGAAGATGAAAACGGTACTCACTGATGGTTGTATATACAGTTTTGGTCATTCTTGGCTTGATTCTTCTTGGCTGAATCTTGACTTTTGAACTTCTCTTGACCTTTGAACAACAAACTAACCTATCAAACATTTGCTCACAGGGGTCTCTGATTTAATCATCTGGCCCTGCATTTAAATGCACACACAAGTACACACTAATTAACTTTATTTTATTATACATCACTTTTCCTCCACAATCACACACACACACACACACACACACACACACACACACACACACACACACACACACACACACACACACACACACACATCTATCCATCCATAGTGAACAGTCTTGTTAGCCAAACACACTGCATGTCACTCACACACCCCCAGTACAAAACATACTGCTCCATACCTGGTGGGATGGTGCGTGCTGGTCTGGTAGGGGGTGTCACAGGGACCAGGACGTGCTCTGAGGCTGGCAGGAGGGTCTTCTTCTCCAGGCAGGCCTGCACATACTCCAGCCCCACCACTGGAACCTGGTGCTTCAAGGCGCTCTGCTGACGGTTGGTGCTCAGATTCCCCAGGTTGCTCACCACTATAAAACTACACTGTGGGGACAGGAAGGATGTGTGAGGATGCTGTGTGAAAGTAGATAGAGAAATTATGGATCGACAGGGGACATATGAAACAATTATGTGAAACGTTAGATATATTACACAATATATTACGAGCAGTCTGCAGCATAAGAGCACAGTTGACAGAATGCTGCAATTTGGATTATCCTACCAAATAATTAGACTTATTAGGATTAATTGCCACATCAGCAATTACACATCACATTTATTAACAATATTTTTACATTTGTCTGCTAAGAGCAAAGAACGAACCTGCTTGTTGACCACATAGGACAGGCTGCCTCCATTATCTGTTATGGTCAGGTGAACTTTCCTCTTTTCTTTCAAAGGCAAATCCTTCAGATCTAAAACCACAATGCAGTTCCTGAAAACTGCCATGGCGCTGCAGAGAGGTCACATTACACTCAATTAGATACTTTCACAGTTTCACTTTCTCCGCTATGCACGACTATCCTCACAGGAAACATATTACTTTGAAAAAGAAAAATGAATCTATCCATACCAGCTTGATTGCTTCAAAGTTAACTGTTCACAAATCCCCCACAAAGCTCTATGCAGCTTCCTGCATAACAGTGCTGTGCAGTGCAGGCAGGGACACTCCCCAAGCTAATCATGTGCTCTTGTAAGCCTAACCACACACACATCTGATCATAACAATGAGGTACTGCACTCCAGTGGACACATATGGAAGGACAACCAGCAGCATGTATGTATCTAACAAGTGTGCATTCATTGAGAGATTGAATTGGGTTGCCTATACTATTATTTATTTATTTTTTATTTTTTTTTTTGCAAATGTGTCAGAGTAAATACAGAGTATAAAATACAGAGTATCAATTAGCCTATCCAATGTTATAAAAAGAAGAGGAGGGACTACACAGTGGTAAATGTAGCCTTGTCTCAACTATGTGTGGGTGCCATTAAATGTGATTTTATATGTCATCTATTTATGTTGTAATCTGAATCAAATATTGAAATTTGAAATGTCCACATTATTGTATTCTGTCTTTATTTACAATTTGAATATTGTCCCCACTCTTTTGGAATTAGTTGAGTTTGTAAAGCACACAAATTTCAAGATAAAACTGAGTGTAGGCCAATAAATGAATGCACATTAGACATTGGGATGGTTCTGGTGTTTTGAGTCCTGCAATAGTTCATTCTGTCCTTCTAAACCAGTGGCATTAGAACTTTAAATAATCAACCTATATGGTCAGTTCCCAAACCTGATGTTGCAATCCATGTTGCTTTCCTAAAGTAACTTTTAAATGAAGCTGAGGGTGCTACCAGACAGACAAAAGGAAAAAACAGTACAGCTGTAGATAGGGCAGCGTTTCTCACACAAAACGGAAACGTGAAGATGTAGTCGTTTAAGACATGAACTAAACCACATTTTTCTGCAAGAGGTTGCAGTGAGGTAGCTAGTCTATATTGGCAGATATCTCACTATCATCACTATCTCACTATCATCACCACCATTGTGATGTGCCTCATTGGGACACAGACATGAGCTCCCTTACTTATGCAAAGTTATTATTACTTCATGCATCAATCAAATTAACTCTGCTCTCACTTTGACCAGCACTTTGGCAAGCTATAGGGTATAAACAAAGACAGACACAGACGTAACCACATGCCACTTGTGCGGCGTATGCACATGCTCACACCCTCCACTCTGCAACAGCATCAAGATTAAGATGTGGGCAGACAGAAGGGTGCACAGGAAAATCAACACACTTTGATGTTTATTACAAGCTATAAATCATAAAAACAAATCTGTATTAAAAACTATAAGACAGCACAATATTTGGAAATTATATGGCTGAAAATGATATTATGATTTCACAGTTCATACCTTCCTTACATGTATCTCCTTCATCAATATGCCCTGCCCTGGTTACTTCATTACAAAATGAGACTTGGTGGTTTTCCTGTCTGAGTGAGACAAACGTAAGCTGTGCATCTGCAGACATGGCATGTTGACTGAGAATTCTCCTTGGTTGTTCAAAGTATTTTTTAACCTAGTTTGTCTCTCCAAAATGGCTTTCACTACTCCTCCACAACTCCTAAATCTGTTGACTCAGACCGCAAACGCATTTGTGACCCTGGTGATCTTCTACATCCTGAAGTTCATATTTGAGCTGAATTTTCATTGTTCCTGTTCTCAAGGATCACGTTTTTACGACTGTTTGTACTTGGCTCTTCCACCTGTCATCATTTTCTTTTTGGGCTATATTGTTGACAAACATCTGCCCCGATTCCACTTGAACTGGAAACCATGTAAGTGCGGGTATTTGTTTTTTAAAAAGCAAATACTTCGTCTCGCCTTCGCAGGAGCTTTTTGGATGGCCGCTGTATTCCTAGATGGTGACTGGTTTACATGTTATCTTGCAAATCGTCGAAATATGAGGATGGGTAATTCTTGCGGAGATCAGGGAAATGTCACAACTCGAAGCCACTTTGTCATTTCAAAACGATGCCAGAAAACAATCTATGGTAAGCAACATTAGAAATTTCAGTCATGACTAAATCCATTATTAAGGAAACTATTGTACTGCATTAGGAACTGTATAAACTGCACAATTCATTATACAGATGGACTAAACTGAATTACATGCTGATGCATGGTAATGGTTAAAAAAAAAGAAAAGATGACAGAGATGGTTGTAATGGATGGAGTCTAAATACTCTTAATAGGGAAACATTTACTAAGTCAGAATGTGCATATTATTGGCTATACCTGCAAGTCCAAATCCTAATATCTAACTTTTTTCACTGCAGGGAATTGGCTTAATCATAACTGTGAGTTTTGTTGGTATGTGGGCACTAAGCACTTGCTGTGAGATCCAATGTAAATGTTCAGAGCCATACTACAAAAGGATGTATAAGTATCATCTGTCACAAGAAACAGAAGCCTATCTAACAGAAGAGTTAAAAAAAATTGCTCAAGAGAAAGCTAAGCTCTTAACCAGAAAATCACTTGAGGAATTACGCAAACAGGAAATAAATGACAAAACTGTTGAAGGTGATCTTTGGCGCACAATCTCTGAAATATGCCTGTGCAAATCCCTTCATTTTGAGCAAGAAGTGGCAGTCCAACCTAAACCAAGTGAACTAATTCCACCTGCGTTAAGCCCAGCTGGACCAGCTGCAGGTATATCAAGCCCAACTGGACCACCTGCATCAAGCCCAACTAGACCAAGTATATCAAGCCAAACTGGACCAAGTACATCAGGCCCAACTGGACAAAGTGCATCAGGCCCAACTGGCCCAAGTACATCAGGCCCGACTGGACCAATTGCATTAGGCCTAATTGGACGAAGTGCATCATGCCCAACTGGACCAGGCATATCAAGCCCAACTGGACCAAGTGCATCAACCTTAACTGCACAAGTTGCAATAAAGCCAACTTCACAAAGTACAACAAATCCAAGTGGCTTATCAAGTCCAGCTGGACAAAGTACATCAAAGTCAGAGAGGTCCAAGTCAGGTCCACCAGTAGCACCAAAGCCTCTTTCATCAGCAATACCACCCAACACAGGTGGAAAGCACCCACTCACTAAATCAGTATTAGCTGGACCCAAAACAGCAGCATCATGGATAAATGCTGGTGCAGAAGGGCCAGATACTGAAGAACCACTAATTTCAAAGAGAAGCTTTAAACATCTCAAAACAACAAAAAGTGCATTTTAGACTAAAATAATTTGGGTTCAGGTCCATAAGATTTTGATTGTTTGTGCAGGTTTCCTTTCCACCACAGATGTGTTTGCCTTTCAATATGCTTACTGTAATCATTTTATTTTGAATTCAGAATTTTCTTTTCACTCTCCATTACTACTAACTGGTGGTAGTGGTAATGGCCTCATCAATTTTTTAATTTTTTTTTTTTTGTGAAATCACATAATTTTTTGTATTATAATTCATTTGGTGTAGTAATTGTTCAAGATCAGATGACAATGTTTATTTGCAGATAAGCAATAAAGACTTTCAAGCAATAAAGATTTTCCTCACTTCAATGATCAAAGCATTTCTTAGCTGCCACATATACATATATATAAACCGCTCACAAAAAGTAAGGAAACTTGACTTTGACCCATTATATCTCCCCTTTAATAATACTAATCCCTAAAGTGTTTTATATAATTTTCATCGTTGATTTGTCACCTTTACAATGAGGTATAGCTTGTAAGCATCGGGCAATCATGGAATGCGCAACACAGCCAAATGTGTGAGTAGTGCCAACCAAAAATGTGACAAAATGGCCTGTTATACTGTTACGTTGGTATAGCCTTTGTTGCTTGGAGCAATGAAGATTACACTCAGCCAAAGAAATGAGGACAAGAGCAAAGAAACATGTTGGCCATGCACTTTATACTCAGTGTCAGGGCCCTCAGTAACGTGTGGAAGATTTGAGCAGTTGAACAGTTGAATAAATCTTGTAAGTCTCTGGTAGTGAACCTACGGTTCCTTAGTACAGCAAAAGTAAGGAACCAGTCTTCTTGGGGTGTTGTCTTCTTGAGACGGTCTCATCTTGGTCTGTCTTTGGCTTCTACAGTCTCATGGAACTTGGTCCTAAGTTTGGGAATGGTACCAGGACTGACACCAAATGATGCTGCCACTACATGCTGGGACACCAGCCTCAGGTTGCCCTATTGCACAGGCCCTATCCTGAAGGAACAAACGTGGCATCTTTCCACCAGTGTTGCTGCTAGGAGAAACCACAAACCCAACAAGTTGCTGAAGCCATGCTCAGGTGCTAATTTAGGCACACCAGTGACTTGCACTCATCCGGCAGCACTTGAAGCCCAAAATCAGATGCAGCAGAACCCTATTACTGGCCATTTTGGCACATTTTTGGTTGGCACTACTCACACGTTTGGCAGTGTTGCGCATTCCATGATTGCTCGGTGCTTACACGCTATACCTCAGTGTAAAGGGGACAAACCAACGATAAAAATGATATATAACACTTTAGGGGTTGGGATTACTAAAGGGGAGATATAATGGGCCAAAGTCAAGTTTCCTTACTTTTTGTGAGCGGTTTATATATATATATATGGGCAATTCCACGAAAAAGTAAACCTCACCTTAAAACTTTAAGTCTCACCTACATGGACATACAAATTCTTTCAGAAAACTTCCAATACAAAAACGTATTGTCTCGATGTAAATATTCAACTGAGGAAGTTTCAAAAGGATATCTGTTTGTTAAAATTTTTACCCTATTCAGCTATAATGTAAGTCTATGGAGGGGCTTATAATGGGCATAAGTGGGTGATAACACACACAAAGCTGCAATACTATCAGTTATTTTTCATTGTTATATTACTATTTCTCTTGTTACAGGTTAAAATCCACCGTTCACAATTGTTTTGTATCGTTTTGGAGGGTTTTTCCAGACGTCACGTCCATAACGTCACATCCATAACGCCATGTCTCCCAATGAAAACCAACTTTTTTTACATTTACATTTGAAATTAAGTCTTTCTCTGTCTTTACTGAGGTGTCCTGTTTGGTATGAATGTAGTAATATTTACATTTCTGTAGAAATTTCACACACTTCACAGCAAAAACTACGCTCTCTCAAAAGTTTGTCCGTTTTTCGTCACGTCCATAACGCAAATTGAAAGGCTCATATTCTTATGATGCAAATCATGATATTAATTTTTTCTGTTTGCCTGTATTCAGCCATGGAGTTTGCAGAAGAATATGAAAAAAATTGTGAAATACTGAGTTTGCTGAGGTTATGTGGCCTTTTGTTCATCAATAATGCACGAAAATGTCACGTCCATAACGCTGGAATTGCCCATATATATATATATATATATATTATATATATAATGCATTCCCATGATAGTCTGTTTCATACGGAAGAGCATTAGGGTCAGTAGGAGATATATATTTTGCTAATCTCTGAGAAATAAACTCAGAATTTTCGAGAAATAAAGTCAAAAGTTCTAAGAAAAAAGTCGAAAATTTAAAAGTCGAAACTTTCGAGAAATAAAGTCGAAAGTTTTGAGATACAAAGTCGAAAGTTTTGAGATTCAAAGTCAAAATTTTCGAGAAAAAAATGTCAGAAATATGTAGAAGGCCGGCGGAAGTGATATTTGCCGGTGGTCAGTGGACATGAATGAGAATGATCAGTGAGAGGCTGGGAGAGGGTGACACCCGCTTCAGATGCGTCCCTGCCTTGTTATGATGCAGCTGGACAAAGTGAGAGTTTAGCCCCACACCAAGCACAAACATCGAATCCCTTGGCCAATGTTAGTGGTGGTAACAATATTTCAGGGGGTCGGATTGTTCATCGTGAAGTTAGGAGGCAAGTTAGTAGTGTGGGGAATGCCGGAGTTTATATGGGAGCACAGTGTTTTTATCGCGCTAGCCAACTAGCTTCTATGCCTTCTGACCGTGCCTCTCCACAATCCGACAGTAACGTGGAGGCTGGAGGTTTTGACTAATGCCACTGGGGATGTTACGAGGTCATAGTGTTCATAGGAGAGTTAGGGTACAACATAGGCAGGGTGGGGAGTCGCAATGATAATGACAGTGTGCGAATTCTCTCCACTTTGCGTGCGCGCAAGGCGGACCTCGCCATGCAGCGTGCAGCAGGGTCAAAGGCGCTGTGCCACGGCATGTTTAGTTCAAGATAATGGAAATGCCGGCTTTGAGTACTTGGCAAATGATGGTCAGTAGCCTTCCGTTTGATCAGCCAATTGGTTATCTGGGGGAAAGACAACTCGATGCACTTGATATAATACGAGGCAATGACTTTAGGGTCATTGCTGGTGGTATACACCTCCACCCACAACACATGCCCTGCATCTGTCCGTTCCCACTCAGTTCCTCCTGCACGAAGGCTATCACATTGTCGATGTCCGACTGATTTCGCCTCCTGCACAGTCCAAGTTCACGACACCGCCTCTACAGTGTCCGGATAGAAATCACAATACTGTGATTCTGTGCTAAGATGTCAAGGATCTCTCTGTTATTAAATCCAACCTCAAAATAACATTTGATTCCTCCATTTCAGCAGCACCAGGCCTTGCAGACGAAGTCTAACAGCTCTGAATGACCTACTTCCGGGTAGACTACATTTGTGACTTTTTTCTCAAAACTTTTGAGTTTTTTCTCAAATATTTCTACTTTATTTCTCAAAACTTTCGACTTTACTTCTCGAAAGTTTCGACTTTTAAATTTTCGACTTTATTTCTCGAAAATTTCGACTTTTTCTCGAAAATTCTGAGTTTCTTTCTCAGAGATTTGCAAAATATATCTCTCCTATTGAGACTAATGCTCTTCCGTAGTTTCATCATTTGATCAAGCAGAATGTATTTCAAGTCTCAATTGTCCCTCTTTTTCATGCATATGCATAATGCATATGTGTGATATGAAGGTAATTGCTTTGGGCATTTAGTTTATCATTGTTCTATCATTTCCCCATAGTTTTCATCTCCCTCACTCAGTCCCAATCTACACCTGGCAGCTTACTTTTGCTGTTCTACCAGCTTTTCCTGTAGTGCAACTTTGAGATAGGCCAACTGAAGAGCTGTGCACCATAAGAATACAACAATGAAAGTAGCCTAACTTAACAGGAAGATTTCTCTCAGACTCAGTGGAACTGAGTGACACACCTCTCTATGAACATGGAGAAAATTGACAACATCATGCCGTTTATGGGAAAGAGGGAATATGCGTTCAGTGGCTTCTTTCTTTTTATCTTGCTGAAGTATCATTTTTTGTGTCCTTGCGACTCAGACCATGGCAAGCACATTCTCTTTTGTGTCTTGTACATCTTCTTCCCAGCAATTCTGTGTTATGTCTTCACCATGGTCTTTGCCTGTCTGCAAGCAAGGGCATCTGCATCTAAAGACGCCCGCTGTTGCTCAAAGTGCTGCGTTGTGTTCCTGAGGGCTTTCTTTGTGGTGTTACTGTGGGTGATATTAGTTCTATTTGATGGAGACTGGTGGGTGTGCTTGATGACACATAGCGACTCTAAGGCTGAAGAACAAGTGGTCTGTAAGCAGGAAACAAATTTAACAAAAATGGAAAAGACTAACATCAGGTATCACACCAATGTATCACGGGTAAGAAAAAAATCTATTTTATTTTCTCCTGAACATTTTGCATTTCCTTTTTGATCAGAAGGGTCTGAAAATGACATTGTCTGTCTCATATTCTCTAGGTTATTGCCTTGGTTTTGACTTTAGTGATGGTACCAATATGGCTGTGCACAATCCGTCCAACAAAATCTACCAAGCAACGTCACAGTGGGGCCCAAAACGAGGAGGAAGAGAACTTCTTATAAAAGATACCTGGATTTCAGACGTGGTAGTTATGTTGCTAGTGTCTTGTGTCACAAAACATCATAGGTCCTCTAGGTATGCATAACCTGCTTCTTTGCAATGTACATTTTATATACAGGCCTAATAAACTATCACGATTTCTTGATACACGGCAGGCTGTATAATCTTTTATGCAAAGAAGAAAAATGGTTTCCACAAGGAAGGTCCAGTTCCTGTTGAGATGTAACCCAGATAACAGTGAGGGAAGTACAGGTGCTGTCATCTGTTGGGATCTGGCCACAAATAACCTCATCATATGTACTCTTATAGGCAGCATTTCATACAATAACACCAAACCAGGGTGAAAGAGGTTTGAGAAAGAAGGAATTCTGTCATGATTCTGGTTCTTATCTGTCAAACAGGGCATTTTCTTTGTTGATAGATACTTCCTACCAGTTTATACTTGTTGCGTCCTCAAGGGGACCAATATTGTTTTCTTTACATGTTACCTTAGGTCATGTAATTCTCTCGCTATCTGTTAGTCAAGCTACAGTATATCTGTCAGTCAAGCATAATTAGCAAGTTTGGTGCTACATTGCTCGGTTGATTTGAAAGATAAGACATGATTACACAACATCTCTGCAACTATGCCTATATTCTGATCATTTACATAGTGGCCCTAACAAAGTCTGCCGTCTGACTTTTCTTGGTAGCCTACACCAAAACTATTTTTACCTTTCACCAACATGTAAAAGAAGCGCTGAGAGGTTATTTGCTAGTTAAATTGACTTTACCGTGATGGCTCTGATGTTCAGTGTTCTTGAGATCAGAAAATTGTAAAGGGGTCCCAGCCTCTATACACGTGACGTCAGTGAGGTAGAATACGTTAGTGATAGAATAGCAAGATGGCATAAGGGTGTCAATGTCATAGGTGTCCAATTTGTCTGAGAAAACTCGTCACATGTCGCATTTGGCTATTCTTGTTAAATCCAGTTATAAAGATATGTGCACTAACATGGTTCAGTTCCACATTTTAGCATAATTTGACAGTATAAAATATTCACATTATGACTGAACCCTGTCAAAATTCATGCTTATATGCTTTTGTTCAGAATGTATATTGGGGTTTTTGCTTGTTTAGGTTTTCTAAAATAGATTCTTTTGATTTGTATTTGACCACATGTTGTGTTTTGGTTTCATGGAATTTAAGTAAAATAAAGATTTGGTAAATCAATCAATCAATCACTGCCTTTTATCTATTCCCCATTTGCCAAAGGTTTGCAGCAGTCAAAGCACAACAAAATATACTGTATAACATACATACAGAGATGATATGATAATAAAAAAATAACATGATACACAAATAAATTATGACATTGGGGGTGGCATAGCTCAGCAGGCTAGTGCGTCATACCACACTTCCGGGGACCCGGGTTCGGTTCCGACCCGAGGTCATTTCCCGATCCATACCCTTCTCTCTCTCCCACTCATTTCCTGTCATACTCTCTACTGTCCTATCGAATTAAAGACAAAAAAAACCTAAAAATATCTTTAAAAAATAAATAAATAATGACATTAACTATTTCTCCAGGCACCTAAAAGTAGATAGAAGAAAGTACAGAATGTTTGTACCTGTTTGTTTTAGCAAGTAGAAGTCTAAGCAGAGACCCTGATAGTAAAAGCTGAAACTGTTGACGTAAAAGGTGAGACATGATTGAGATTACTTTCTTACGGAGCTGTTTGCTATAGAGGTCCTGTAATGTTGCTTGTACAGACCCAATTTACTGCTAATGCTGTCAATACTATTGAGTAGGTTTCTCTCTTTTTTCAAGGCAGGCTAAACATGCCTGCAATGCTCAATAACCAGCACATGTGCAGAAGATAACAGACCCCGCAGGCATCTGCCATTGATTTGAGTCCATTAAATTTTCTTCTCTCGCAGCCAGACTTTTTCACAGAATATTCAAGAGGCAGACATCAAGCGAATCAAGGGGAGATGCTTGCAATTTGAGATGAAAATGAAATCACCCAGAAATACAGGAACTCATATTGCCCCTTTAACACAAGAGATAAACCAAAACAGGCTACAGTCGTTTTAACTATATCTAAACAGTATTATCACTTTTTTTTGGCATGGGAAAATGTGTACTCAAGCAGAAGTGGATATATGCCATCTTACCTCAGTTTCCTGTTGCTATCTTTTGCACTGTGCAGATTATGCCATGACATGGCAGGTTCTGCAGTAAAGGTCTACTCTACATAATATATGTAGCCTGGCCATGGCCTTCCTGCGTACTTCCGCTTGATTTTCATCTCCCTCCTTGACTCAGTCTGAGATTCTGGCCATTGACTCATTCACATCGACTACATCGAACCTGAGCCAATCAACGAGGGAGTTTTGAGAGATGATGTCGGATTTCTGCTATTGTTGCATAGTGTAACGGAGGCCAGCTAGCTAGGCTAGCTCGGCGGTAGTACGTGTAAATCCTCATCACCCAATTCCATGGGCGCTTCTAATGGCTGAGTTAGAAGCTCGGGCTTTTAGCTCAGTTGGTTTGAGCGTCCTACTCCCAAGCCAGGAATTTGTAGCTTGCGGGGTGGCGGGTTCGAGACGCATGTGCGGTGCGGACCGCCACGGGCTATATTGGTGCCGTGACCCGGATGGGAGTTAGGATTTGGAGGGTGAGTGTAATGGAGGCCGGTAGTACGTTTAAATCCTCATCACCCAATTCCATGGGCGCTTCTAATCACTGAGTTAGAAGCTCGGCCTTTTAGCTCAGTTGGTTAGAGCGTCCCGCTCCCACGGGGTGGTAGGTTCGAGACCCATGTGCGGTGTGGATCGCCACTGACTATAATAGCTTGCTTCACAACCAAGCTGGCGCATATCACGGCCAAATGTTTGTGGTTCAATCGTTCTAAATGTCTATAGAATACAAGCCTCCAGCTTGCAATCACTCAATAGCCAAAATTCCAGATCCTTTCATTAAGCAAAAGTACAGGCCAAGGAAGGGGACTGTCTTGGCTGTACAATGCGGGAGAAAATCACTGTGATCTTCAATAGAGATTGCGCATGTGACCAGTGTTGGGAGGGTTACTTTTAAAATGTATTCCGTTACAGATTACAGAATACATGCCCCAAAATCTATTTTGTAACGTATTCCGTTACGTTACTCAATATGAGTAACGTATTCTGAATACTTTGGATTACTTTTAATGTTATGCCTTTTTACAACTACAGGAATGTAGCAATTACATCCTGCAAAGTCTTGTTTGTTTTTATCAACAAATCGGCTGTTCAGCCCCAGTCTCCAAATCATATGTTTGCAGTAGATGAGATATTAGGGCTTGTTAGCAAGGACGAGTTATCCTAATGGGCAACATGGGCAGTATATTTTGCTCATTTTACTTCTAATTGTGCCATTATTATTTTGTCCTAGGCCTACTTGCTTATGATTATATGTAACAGGCATATCTGTCTTGCCGCTGAGTAGGGTGCATTTCATTTGCTAGGCGCAGTTGTGTTACTGACGTCATCGTTAGGAGGATGTTTAGTGGCTCTTATTTGTTTGGCTTAGTTTCCGACAATGCGTGGAATTACCCAAATTAGATGGGGATAGCTAAACACAAGAATCTGTAAAATACCGCTGAGTAATCCCTTCATTTTTACAAAGTAACTGTATTTTAAATACCACCCATTTAAACTGTAACTGTAACTGAATACAGTTACACATAATTTGTATTCTGAATACAGTATTCCGAATACATGTATTCCGTTACTCTCCAACACTGCATGTGACGTATTGCCCTTATGCATTTTGGGAAGAACCGGGGGGATGAGCATATTTACAATTCGGCTACACAGACACATAGGACAGAGAAAATGCCATAAACTGGCCATAGACATTAGTTTTTAAGACTTGTTGGCGAGAAATTGTGTATTTTCTTTCATAGATTTCATTCAGTCTATAAAATCTTTAATTCCTCAGTTTGCAATAGGCTTGTAAAGGCTATGATAAATGGAACAGGGCCTGTGGTTGCCTATGCCAATGATTTTGTTTATCATTGCCAATGATAAACAAAATCCTATCCTTAAAATAAATTTGTGCATCTTGTTCAACTGTTGTCTATACCACCTTGTAGATTACAGCCAGAAACCCACTGCCTTTTCACGGCCTGAAAAACAGTAATTATCTTTCATGGATAATTTATCTATCTAATTTACCTGACGTTTGCGTAATTCTTAGCTTTTTGAAGGCATTTCTCACTTGTCTTAGCAATCTCTATATGGATTCTATATGATCGTCAAAACTGATGATGTTAGAGGGATGTGAGAAGGTAACCTGAGCAAGGACCAACAGAATGCAGCAGCAAACCAGAGACTTAAAAAAGAAGTATTATTTATTTCCAGAGACCACTAAAGCATAAGAGATAAACAAATATTCCTTAAACAAAAAATTATGGCGCCACACTTATCAACAGTGAAATAAATGGTCTAACTCAAAAATACTGACCATAATGACCCACAGAGAAACTCACAGCAGTTCTCTGTCACATGTCCTGCCTCACTCTAGGAACTTCTGACTCCCTTCATACAGGTATCAGGTATCAAAACCAAGTTAAGCAAACAATATTAAACCACAATCAATAATATGAAACGATGTTACTCAATATATAAGCAACACAATCAACAAAACTACAAAATTCAGTATGGGACGCCAAAATCCACATCGACATAATGGAATTGCGAAGCCTTGCAAAAGTATCATTCTACACAATCACATTCTGTTGCCAGAGACGGGTAGGATGGGAGTAAGTTTGTATCTCTGAAACATCTTGTGAGTTATTGGTTGGAATTTGGGTTGTTATATTTTCTTTGTCATCATCGCATAAAACTGCTATGTTATTGTTGTTTATTTTCTTTTGTTTGCTTGAAGATTATAGCCCCTGTGTTGTCACCTGAGATTGGATTTTTCAGAGTGTATTTAGGGGGCAGGTAGCTAGGGAAGGGAAGGGAAGGGAAGATGGCTATGATTTAAGACAAAAGTGAAATCACTCTGAAACCATGCATAAAGAAACTCATATAACCCATTCCGGTTACACGTTATTTGAAGGTACCATCATGAGACTGACATGACACTGTCATTAACTATGACATGACGTTGTCATGAATCTGTCATTAACTTTATACACCTGTCATGACTTCTGTCATTAAGTGTCACCTGGTATTTGTCATGGTTAGGGTTAGGGCTAGGGTTAGGGTATGTCAGAAGTCATGACAGGTCTATAAAGTTTATGACAGATTCTTGACAACGTCATGTCATAGTTAATGACAGTATCATGTCAGTCTTATGATGGTACCTTCAAATAAAGTGTTACCCACATTTCTAACATGGACCAAAAACAAAACATTAATAGTATCTTTATAACATATAGTATCTCTTAACAAAGATTTAACCAATGCTTAATCAGGAGTTTATTATAGGAGAGAATTATGAAGTACCCTATATTTTTATGGGAATTAATATGGTTCATGGTCTTTGTCTGCAGTAATAAGGGGGGTTCTGTCAGTTGATTGAATATCTTCCTCAGATAGGCTATCCGTGTTCATGCTGCCTCTACCCAAATCTCTCTCCCCTCTTTTAATTGTTGATCTGGCACCATCTGAAGATTTCTCCTGTCTTTCACTTGTCTGGGTGTCTCCACCTGACGCAGTCATCTCTTTTTCACTTGTCTGCATGTGTTCAGCTGAAGTTGTCATCTCTCTTTCACTTGTCTGGGTGTGTTCAGCTGCAGCTGCCAGCTGTCTTTCTCTTGACTGGATGTCTCCACCTGATGCTGTCATCTCTCCTTCACTTGTCTGGATATGTTCAGCTGAAGATGTCATCTCTCCTTCACTTGTTTGGATGTGTTCAGCTGAAGATGTCACCTCTAAGCTTGTATGGATGTCTACACTTGAAACTGTTACCTGTCCACCTGAAGCTGTATGGCCACTTTCACCTGTCAATGGACCTCCACTAAAAACCCTTTGCTCTACTTCCTCAGACGTGCCGTTGTTAGCCACAACCTGCTCAGGACTCTCTTCTGGAATCTCTCCTCTCTTATAAAAATCAGGTGAAGAGATTGTCATCCAAGTAATGTCTATGTCATCATTCAGGAGACATTCATTTCTTGATGGATGTCCTTGGTCCTGCCTGATATTTAAAAGGTGTTTGGAACAAATAATTTCAGCTCTGTTTTCAGCTATTTCGTTTAACTTTTCTCTGAGATGTTTCTTTGTTGCCTCTCGTAGTGCATTAGCATAAAACTTCTTATAGTGAAGTTGGCATCCTTCTCTGCAGCAATAGTAGCAGCAGTCACAACAGGTGTCAAGGTAGCATAGTTTCTTGATGGATGGAGTAAACAGGTATATGACAAACCACAGACTTAAAGCTGATAAGATGATTATCATGCCACAGAACTGTGTCGAGGAAGAAGAGAACAACTATTAGAATTAGCAGTCTTCAAAACATATGGAAACTACAATATAGGCCTCTGAGTTATTAGAAAAGTGCTCTGTCAATTATCCATCAATACTGATTAAATACCTAATGTATTCAATACCTGATTAAATACCTAATGTATCCAATCAGATTGATCTGTTTGAAATTTGAATCAGACCACAAAATTGATCTGTTTAAAATTTGAACAGACCACAAAACCCCACAACATTAAAGGATAGCTCCGATAGCCCTGTTGCACGAGCCTTTCAACAGCAACAGATTTCGCATGGAATGAAAGAATTTCGAACTATGTAATCTGTCACAGCAACGACACAGTCACGTAATTCCACGTGTTTCAGATGGGGGTTCAGAGCCCTCACCTCAAAATGGTGGCAGTACAGGAAGTAAAAACCGATCAGGTAAAACATGTTTTCCACGTATTTTAAGCGGAATCCACTCGCAGTAAACTGTAGGAAGTAAGTCACTGTGATGCACTCACCTGATTAGGAGGCTCAGTGAACTAACGTTAGGTCATATAAACTTCAGAAATGTTATTGCTCACAATAAGTTATGGGAGAGTATAGTCCTTCACTTTTCACCACAAATCCATACTACAACGTTGAGTCGAGCTACTTTTTTTTTTTACCATTTTTCGTTCACATTTTTACTCCGAACGGAAGGTTACACGGTCATCACCTACCCTGTAGCTGATTAGACAGAGTGAAGGCTTTAAACGCCTATAAACCGGAGTTTTTGAAACGTCAATGGCGAAAATGAATGGGCAGCGTGTTTCCTGGAACCTGAGGCGATTTTTCGAGGGGGCGTAACTGGGCGGGGCTTGTCTGGTCTATGAGGGTATCAAAAATTGACACCACCCTACTACGATGATCAGTCACAAACGTAGACCTACAAAGTAGGCCTATCTGTCCGCAAATAAATGTCAATGTGCAACAAAGCACACACGCATACCAGACATTATACACCATATACATATTGTCAAATCGATCCAGAGGATAATAATATCTATTTTGTTACTTCTGTATCTTACCCTGTAATTATTTTGTAATTATAGCAATATTATGCATGAAGTTCTAGTTTGTTATGCAGTTCTTTGGATCATACATTCTGAACGGAAAGTAAGATTATATGTTCCGTTGACACTTTTGCATTCACGTTTGGTCTATGTTGGTCCAAATTCTTTTGTTCCAGTCTGCTGGCTATTGCAATAGGGCTATGTGCTTGAAGTACACCAAACTTTCTCTTTGATTCTTGACACAAAAGGATTCCCTTGAGTTGTCTGCTTAAGGGCTTAGAAATAATTTATATTATAAATTTGAAAAGGGGGAAATCATTTTAAAGCAAAAAATTATTTGCAGTACTTACAAACGAATCATTTTTGTGTTTTGCGAAAATCTTTTTTTCTTCCATAGTGAAGTTACTTTCATCCTTGCAGGAAATGTCCTGATGTTCAGTGACATTCTTTGTGAAAACACACAACCACCAATCTCCTTCCAAAAAAACAGCACTGCACCAGAACGCCGCACAAGGAAGCAATGCAAGAATAGAATAGATTATCTTGTTGCACAAATCATATTTGGTCACTTTTGGAGTATCAGAGGCAAGCAGACAAACTATTATCCATATTATGAGAGCAGGGCAGATTAGAAACACAACTTCATGATTAGCCATCTCAGGTTCACATGTGCAAAGGAAGTCTAGTTGAAATAAGCACTTGACCAAGTAGATTACTGCAAGAAGTGCAAAAATATTTTTAAATTTAAGCAGCTTGAAAAAAATGTCCGGCACATCATGCACAAGTTGTGTCATCTTCACCTATTAACAGGCAAAAATATCCTCTGAAGTATTTCACAAAGTTAAACTGCTAGAACAAAATCATCAGTTTTTTGGCAAAGCACAGGTGAGAGAATGTTTTCCTTTTCTTCTGGGAAAATAATTCCTTCCTGTGAAGTGTCCTCTAATTCGACAGCTAGATTGCACCGATTTATGATTAAACAGCTCCTTGAATATCCAACAGCTGTGTTTTCGCTCTTCTTCTGCATATGGGTTACAGTCTGCTGTAGTACTGTTATGATGTTTCTAAAAGTTTCAAACTGGAAGTGGGTGGACTTACAGGCTGGTAGTTGGTTATGGGCGTCACTAGTATGAGAGGGGGCAGACTTATGGTTATCCAAACCAGGCTTCAGAAAAATTATTATGGACATTTTAAGTAAATCTGCCAAAAAAACTAAGGCTTCCTTGGCAGGAAGGCAAAGCCAGGCTAGTACAGTAATAGCCTATTTAGGAAAAGCAGGGTTGAATGTGACTTAATTTTGCGGTATACCAAATGAACTGAAAACAGCAAGTGTGTGTAAGCTGCGAGAAAAGGATTTGAGGCCTTGTCTCACTATGCATGTTCTGCATATTGCGCCATTAACAGTAGTTTTCCAGTGTGGGGGCTTTTGTTAATGAAGAACAGTACTGAGTTAGCTCAGATTTACTATGCAGTCCTGTCAAGTGAGGATGTGTTGTATCCGCACACGCGCACACCCACACCCACACACACATACACATTTGGCTCTCAATCTAGTTATTTCCTAGCCTGACAGGCCATCTCTGTACAGAAGATTTTTGTAGTGGCCAAATGAATTTGCTGCCGCTAGGGGGGTCTAGATTTCTATTTCCCCTTACTCACACTTCTTTCCCTGTTCAGTCCCTAACTGGAGCCAGAAGACTTCTTTCTGTTTAATTTTCTGGCGAGTTCATTCAGGTATTTTGCATTTGTACAGCAGCGTTGCCTGACCGTGTTTTTGTTGTTGTTTTAATTGTTGAGAGAACAGAGATGTGGATGAATGCAAGCAGATAGGGGTGTAATGTGATGCTATGTTCACCTCAGCAATACCTGGGCTGTCTGGGCTTGCCTTGTTGTAGTGGTAAGTGAGATAGTATGTGCCTCCTAAAAGTATTCATACCCCTTTCAATGTTTTACTCTGTTATGCATTGCAACCATCTCTTTGAGTCATTGGCCTATTTTGTAGTATTCATAGCATGTTTACACTTACTAACTAAATTCTGGTGGCCTCCACTTCACCAAAAGCATATTTGAGATAAATCTAAACCTTTATTGCCGTTTATTTAAATTGCTTGGATAGGATTTGGAAAGCCATACGCCAGAGTAGCAAGTGCATGGGGCAACCAGGGGGACTCCTAGAACTGGCCACACGGCTAAAGTCAGCAGCCAAGAGAAGAACCTTAGTAAGAGAGAACCAAAAACCCAAAGACTACTCTGGCTTTGTGGGGATATTTCACTCCACTTCTGCCTACAACTCCATCTTTGGGTATCAGTCAAGCCTCCTATTACTATTCTCAACAGTTGTTAAATTGATGTTTTAACAATTTTCTATGTGCATAATTTATTCCACATCACCCACCCACCCACAGACGGGTGGACAGACAGACAGGCACACATACACACACACACACACACACACACACACACACACACACACACACACACACACACACACACACACACACACACACCAAGTGGATGAAGTTTTAGGGTGAATCCCTGCGTCCTTGTAAGACTGTCTGCTTCCTGTAGATGGCAATTTTTGGCTAAGGTTGAAGTTATGTCATGTTATGTTCCTCACTACTTTTGGTCAGCTGCTTCTTTCTCCTTGCCATTTTGCGTGTAAAACTGCCACAGATAGTGTTTTTGTTGTTTTCAGTGTTGTGATTGGCCAATGAGATAGAAAGAAAGACAGGATGATGCAGAAGTGGTAGGAGAGTAAAGTTATGCAAATCTCAATTTGGCCAAAAAATGTGTGTGTGTGTGTGTGTGTCTGTCTACAACATAACTAGAAAAGTACTGCATGGATTTGGATGAAATTTTCCGATGTGTGTATTGGAACAAGTAAGAATTTGATTTTGTTGGCGATCAGTGATCAAGAACACGCTCTGGAATTTATTTTGTGTCTGTGACCACATTGCCTTGGTGGAGTGCTTTTCTAGTTTTTATTTTGCCGTCTCAGAAAAGCTGCTTTCCTGGCTTTAGCTTAGTACATGTGAATAATTTATGACATGAGTAAGACAATGGCATACATTACCAAAGTGTTTGTCAGCAGTTTTGTCACACAACCTAATATTGGTGACCTGATATGCAGTGCTTTGGAAATAAATGAGCAACAAATTGCTTTGCCTTAAAATCCAGTAATCAATTTTATTTAATAATATCTCAGTATTTCAGTGCTATCTACAAAAAGTTTCATTTACACATCTTAGGAGAAAAACAGTCCATATCCACAAAAGTTCAACTACCGCCTGAATAGCGCTCCTACTGCTATAGCTCCAAAAATGCCAGTCTGCATGAGATTCATCTGTCTCTGCCTCTCTCTCCCTCTCTCTTCCTCTGCCAAATTGTTCTGCAGAAGCTGCACACTCTGTTTCAGGATTTCCATCTCTCTCTCCTTCGTTTCCATCTTTATTTTATTTTCCTCCCTTAGTCTATTTAACTCTGCGTCCATTTTTCTCTGTTGCTCGAGCAGGATGACCTTAATAAGGTTTTTGTCTGCCTCTGCCCTGACTTTGCTCTCATAACTCTCTTTCATCTCCCACATCTCCTCTCGATGTCTCTCCTCCATCTCTCGTCTCTCCTCTCTTGTTCTTTCCAAATCTCTCTCCATCTCTTGTTTCTTTTGTTCATCTCTTTCTGCGTTCATCCTCATCTCTAGTTGTAGGACTTTGTCATGTAATTTTGCGATTTCTATTTGCTTGCTCTCATCCTCCATCTTTTTCAGGAATTCTTGGCCACTTTTGTCAAGCTGAGCCCTTGATAATTCTTCCTCTCTAAGTCTCACAGTTTCCTGGTAGACCTCTGTGCTGTAGATTCTCTTTCTGTTTCTTGACATCTTCTCTATCATTTCCAGCAGCTTTATAACATTGGTGTCATCAGGCCTTTCTTTAACGTTAAGAGTGTGACACCTATTCCCACATTTAGCTAGCAGCTGTTGGAGCTCCTCGCTCTGAGGCACCTCCTCTACACTCCCTTTGTCCTGAGTGAAGAGAAGCAGTGTGTGTTCCCAACATTCCTCCCCAAAAATGTCCACCATTTTCTCCAACATTCTCTTCTCCACCCCTTCAGACAGGTCTGCTGGAAGCACCATGAGGAATGCATGAGGTCCTGGGGCAGAGAGTTGAACACAAAGCCCTGCATCCTCTCTCATGTCCTTCTCAGAGAGTCCACTGTAAATCCAGTCCTTAGTTTCCACCACAGTCACCCATCTCCCAGCCACCTCACCCTGTTTGCACTGACTGTGCTTGATCTCTGGGAGTCTCTGTGTGAAGGTGGGTGTGCTGGGTTGTCTCTCCAACTCTACTGTGCCCAAGATGGTGTCTATTGCTGCCCTCTTCACAGCTGCACTCTCGCCAATCAGCATCAGCCTTAGTTCAGACACAGCAGGAATCTGCATCGGGTCTACACCTGGACTCTCTGCTGGTACTACAAACAAACAATTTCATTACAGTCAAAAACTATTATTTTCTATCAGACAGAGAAAATAAAATTATTGCAATCCCTTGGGCCTATGTAAGGATTTGGTCATCACGGCTTGCAATTAGCATTTTATTAGTCTGTGTTTGCTAACAAGATGGGATTACTGCCTACAATTTTTTAATAGATCTTCATTATTATTTTTTCCTCAACGACTAAGGGTTAGGCACTACCTTAAAAAAATTGTTTGACTATTAGAAGGCCCCAGAATTGGTTTGTTCTCCTTTGACAGATGTCTTTGACAAAGCAAGCTGAGTAGCATTTTTTACCGACTTACATAATAGAGGTTTGTCCATGCTCTGCCTTCTTCTGACAGGAAAACCTGTATCTAAGAACACAGAACCTTTATTACAATTATACCCAACTACATGTAATATCAATATTAAAGTACACCAGTAAGATATCGCGATAGGTAACTGGGAGAAGATTTTCATCAACACATTAAGTTACAGCAGATAAAAATCTAAACATATGCTGTATCCATTGCGTCTCCCAGACAATAGTCCATTTCTAAACAGGACAAACCCTGAATTTAAGACATTGGTACACAAACAGCAAAATGATCCACTTTGGCTATGCGAACACACACACACACACACACACACACACACACACACACACACACACACACACACACACACTAACTAATATGGTCCTATCTCATCCTCACCATCTCCATCATCATCCTTATCTGGCTGTTTGTTCCCCATCAGTTGGTTGATTCTCTCCTCCAGCTGTTTGACTTTTTCCCCAGACTGGTTGAGTGCCTCCTCAAGCTCCCTCTCCTTGTCCTGCAGTTGGCTTCTCAGGTCCTGTATTTGCCTGTTCTTTTCCTGTAATTCCTGTCCTGATAAGTCCGCCTGTCTTCTACTGCTCTCCATCTCACTGGCCATCTTCTTCATCAGGGTTTCCCTCTCTGTCTCTTGTTTGGTCTTGTTCAAGAGTTCAGTCTCTAGGTGTGGCAATTTCTGGATCATGTTCTCCATCTCTTTTATCTTCTCCTTTAGTTCTGTTTCTGTCTGTTTCTGATGTCTGACCCGCTCCTGGAATTCCATTTCTTTAGCTTTGACTTGTTGTTGAATCTCCTGAAGTGCCTTTGTGTTCTCTGCTAACTGTTTGGTTTTCTCAATTAATTCTGTCTGTAATGCAGGGAAAACTGGAAGAAAAAAATGTTTGTATATCACACCACATCGTGTATAACAGACATTGTTTGCACTTAGGAACCCAGTCATGACACTCCTAACTAAATAACTCAAAATGTCCACCATTAAACTCTGACACTCACCAAGAGATTGAACAGATTCCTCCATTTTCTTCCTGTCTTGAGCAGGTATCTCACGTATACCTGTAGCAACAGAGTAGAGAAAAGTGAGAAAAGTACCCCCTGCCCCCCAACACACACACACACACACACACACACACACACACAGAACCTAAATCAATTATATTTGAAAAACTACAGAATGTTCTGTAGCTGACGTGCATCTTCCTCAATTATGCAATTTCCTACTATGACCAGTGATTTCTCCTTCATCTCCCCAAATAAACTGTCATTTTATCTGTACTTACCCACTGGACCTGAAAAGAACAGAAGCAAAGACTATATTAATGGCCAGTGGAGACGTATAATAAAAATACCATGGTGTGTGTATGTGTGTGTGTACAAAGGTAATACACTCCAGACTGTCAATCGCACAAAGGTCTCTAGTATGACACTAGAGTTTTTCATGCATTTATCAGACGCTTTTATACAAAGTGACTTACAAAAGAAAGAGAATTACAAACTATAATGTTCACAAGGTTTTCAACATTATGAGCTGCAAGCATTTGTGAGTGTGTGTGTGTGTGTGTGTGTGTGTGTGTGTGTGTGTGTGTGTGTGTGTGTGTGCATCATGGAGTATAGGAGGCTACCCTGGGTGTGTAGCTGAAGCATTCCATTTACCATATGCAGCAACTACTGGCTGTGTGTGTGTGAGTGTGTGTTTGTGTGTGTGTGTGTGTGTGAGAGAGAGAGAGAGAGAGAGAGAGAGAGAGTATGTGAAAGAGACAGACAGGCGGAAAAAAGTTTGTCCTACTGTGTGTTCAGAATGCAAGTGATACAGGCAACAAGATCAACAGAAGTAACTTTAGCAATGAAAAAGTTGAAAAATTGAAATTGATGTTGAAAATGACTTATGATGACACATATGGCCATAAATGAAATGTCAATGAACATGTGATGGGTAAGGAGAGTGACATGAGCACAAACAGATTGTTTCCAGCATTTTGGGATTCTTCAGCAACACTGAGACTTATCGCTTGTGGTCTGAACTTACAGTTAAAGAGACAAAGACACAGAGGTGTTTCTTAACGTAGAGGTTTATAAGATATTTATAAGATATTTCTACAAGATGAGTCATCTATAGATTTTCTTTAAAACTCCATAATTTACAAGGCTTCCACTTTGGTACTTACCTAAATGCAGACCTACAGAGACCAGAAACAGAGATGGAAAGTCACATGTAGATGATGTATTGTATATAGCAGTATACTACTCTCCTACTTCTTTTACATAATCTCATACACACCAAGTCCCCAGTGCTACTTACTTGATGGCCGATCTAAAAAAGAAGCAGAGACAGGATAATTTTTTCACAACATCTTACATGAACACATCTGTGTAATCCTGTTCTTGTCCTGATAGTCACACATCCCAATCTGTGTAATCCTGTTCTTATTCTCATATAGCATTATTATTAACGCATGTGAAAATGTTTAGCAATGAAAGGATAGGAACCAGTTGTGATAGAGTTATGTAGACAGACAAGGTAAAAAAAAGCCTATGCTCAACTTCATTTGGCTCATATGTGAGATGCTTTAAATTTCATCCCTTTGGCAGGGTATTGAGAGTGGTAAATCTGCCAAGATTGTATTGGAAGCCAAGATATCCTTCATTTGCAATGCCATTTAACCATAGGAATGACAACATAGCTGTTAAATGAACCTGAAAAATGAGATTTACGTTTGAGCCACAGTCCGATTTGTCCTTCCTCACTCGCTTCGCCGTCCCCGATGACCCGGCATGTGTAGAATCCTTCATCTGTTCCTCTGCATTCTATCAGCCTCAGAGAAACGTCTCCTCTTTGTAGCTCCTGGATGTCCACACTCACTCTGCCCTCCCAGCCTTCCCGCACTGTCACAGTACCATTCTTATACAGGTAAACACAGTCTGTTTTTTGAAACCACCTGATCTCCATGGCAACGGCACTTGTTGCAGGAGACAACTTACAGGGCAGAGTAACATCATTGCCAGGAGAGAACACTATAATCTCAGGATTTCTGACCAGTTTAAAATCTGTGGGTAAACAGAGAGTCTCTAGGATAGTTTGCTCCATGACACCAAAACTGTCTTTTAAACATATATGATTTAAGGATCATTAGTGCAACACATTTAAATAACACAGTACAAGTGTTAATGATGTTCAGTCATCCACAATCCTGCAATTTGTGCTCTGCAATTTGAACACACACACACACACACACACACACACACACACACACACACACACACACACACACACAGAAACACATGCATTGTTCCCTCTCATACCTTCATTTGTGCTCCCAGCAGCCATTTCACCTGAAACAAAAATTAATTGCTCTGTTATCATATCCTGGGCCCAGTGTGATCGTGCCAGCCAGGCTGATGTTATTATTTGATACGCATAAATCGCCAGAGTCCTCAGTCTCTTGAATCTGTTTTCTCCCTATTCTCTGTGACATTCAAGACTGTTAATTCATAATCTGCCATATAAGGTCAACTCAACAACTGATATAAGCACAATATTTGTATTATTGGTTTCAGGAATTTAAAGAGAGTTATAATTTTTGCTATGTTGTATAGGCTATTAAACCCATTCTGTAGTTTAAAAATCACTGTGACTGGAAGTTTTATGTTTAATATGTTGGAACATCTGGAGAGGTTTTACTCACTCCCCTTCAGGCAAATGAACTCGACTCGACTTATGGTATTGGGCATCACTTTGAAAGTGCAAGCAAAGTTTTGCCATATCTTATCAAGAAATACTGGTACAAGTGGAAAAAAAAAAAAAAAAAGATAATAACAATTCATGTATTACAGTGACCCCTTAATATTTGCTGCTCTAGGCCTAGGAAGATCCTGGTGACCTTGGTGAACCTGTCCTGAGTGCAAAAGTAGGCTACCCTACCTATTTGAACAGAGACAAGACTGCAATCTATGTCAATCAGACCTTGCGTTCATACTTTTGCTGCCATTACATGAACGCCATTAATATCAGGCTAGGTTCATCGAGGATTATGAACATCAGTTGACTGTAATGACATTTTTCAATGTTATAGGACATTTTTTTTTTTTTTCACGGCACGGAAGGAAGCCTAAACAAGCGAAGAATTGACACTTGGAAAACATGAATACAACAACACATTGACCACTGTAGAGGCCTATATTTACTTTGTATTACTGGTTCTTGTGTGATATGGACTGATAGAGTGCATTTCATATTATTATTTCATTACGGCGTTTGGCTAATCAGGAAGTAGCCTATCTTACCTGATGACCAGCTAGGAGAATGAAATTGTCCTTCCTTTGCTTCTTTAATTATCCTCTAAACCACACTGACCACACATCTCATCTCTCAGTGTAGCAAGGAGTCTGAGTCTATAGTTCTTTTCTTTTGGCCTTAGCAGACCTTTATGTATTGCTATTTTAGCCCAGGCTAGTAAGCATACAAGTGTTAGTATCCATTCGAACCACAGATTGAAGACAAACCTCGGAAAGCAGATAAGATCAGGTCTAAGGTCTTTGTCTGTCAATGATCAACTTCTCACCTTTTCAGTCAGCCCATATCCCTGTTCTTTAAGGTTGCTGAGTGCTGTAGTAGATACACCTACAGACTGACTTTGCCAGCTAACACCAACTGAATGGGGCACAGAAAAAAACTAAACTAAAATGCTGCAGTTTCCAGGGGCTGCTGATGGTGTGAATGGGACCATGGACGTCACTAGGATCCATAGTCAAGGGGGCTTAGCCCCTGAGGGGTAATATGTAGATGCGTGCGCAGAGCGCGCGCCGAAAATTTTTAATAAATAAATTATATTATAGGCCTACAGTGTATATGTGTGTATATTGCCAACTATTTATTACTTGAAGGACATTTATCAGAATATCTCATATCTTAGGCTATTTTTATTAACAAAATTAGTCTAAATAAATTCATCAGACTGGTTTGTGAAGAGAGATGTTTGCAAATATCTCCATCAATGACTGTGGTGTAAATGAACTAGGCTCTTCTATATAGCTGCATTTATTTCAGTCTAATGCACTGAGCAAGATACAACAATGGTAACAACTAGTCAAATATGAAAGTTTCTAAAACAATTATTCTGCAAAATGAGCATACAATGGCTACTACAATATTATGCTAGGATATAGCAAATAAAATATGTCCATCAATGCATGTAGGACAAACTAATATGGCATAGACTACAGGCTAATGTATATTTCATAGTTCAGTATTTTGGAGAATATGTTGCCTAGAAATTTGCTGGATCAGACTATAGCCTACCAAACTTCAGATTTAAGACTATTTTTCCTGCTCAACTTGAAGCATAGTTCGTCATCACTTACAACAAGAAAAAAATGCTCTCAGTGGATGCAGGCAGAGCTGGAGAATTTACTGAGAAATTTCACATGTACTTAAAGTGGACTTTCTCGTGGACCGTTTATCATAGCATAGACTAGTACCATTGGAAAGCTTGGAGTCTACTGAATCCGATGGTGTCCGGAGATCGCGTATCTGACGTTAACTCCGCGAGTAATATAACCGCTAAGAATGGATGTAATTTACATACAATGAAAATAATCTGCCCAGCGTTAGGGGGGCTTGGGGGAAATTTAGGGAGGCTTGAGGGTCCGTGTATATTTTGGTAATTGGATTTTCCCTTTTTGAATAGGAATTAAAAAACAAAAAACGACTGGTTTATTTGACTTTCGTTTTGAAGCCCATGACCAACAATTGAATTACGCAGCATTTTTCTTTCATTTTCATTTTTTGATTACCCTTTACAAAATGAAATTCAGAGTCAACAGGAACGGAAAAACGGACCATAAACAAACATTATTCATTTTCTCGCACCGGAAGCCACCCGCTATATGTTGATTTAATATCTGAATCGTCCCTGAGCCAACACAATATTTATGGATAAACATAGCCTATCAATTTGCAATCAGCAACTCAACACTCATTACCATGTGATTACGAAAAAAAGCAATCTACACAGGCAATAGGAAAACTTTAATGCAAACATCCCTTTCAACTGCCACGGGAGCGCGTCCCAAAAAAGTTTTGCCACCGTCCATCGCGGAACCCTGGATGATGGACACATCAAATAGCCTAGCCTACTGTATCTAATTAAGATTTTATGCCATGTTTTTTTCTTTATTGAATGAGCTGAGCACAAATAGAACCTGTCGGCATAGCCCATAAAAAACAATCGTCAAACAACTTAGGCTATTCCAGATGCCCCCACGTCTCTAGTAGGGCCTAAACTCACAGTCCTCACTCGTCACCACATAGGCTATGTTACCCTACAGTTGGGCTATATTATGTGTCCTTGATTAAAAGTGTCTTAGTCATTTTAATTCATTTATTCAGACCCATTTTCCTACGATGGCCTGGTATCCGTGCCGTCAGATAAAGATATATGACAGGTTAATGATGAAATGAGTTTTTTTTTGTATAATTGCATTCTTGCATTAGGCTACAGCGTCCACACATGCAACAGTGAAAACTGCAACAAGATCGGATCTAATGTGCATAACCATCTGTTGCGTCTTGATGGGTATAGGCCAATAGCGCATCACCTAATGTAGCCTAAGCCTACAGCCCTTATTTTTATCAACAAGAAAAAGTTTGGCTGTCTAATCTGTTGTTAAACAGTGCCCAGTAGCCTTCAAATTGCCTAACTCTACTGGCTTTAAACATTTTCATACTAGGAGCTCAGTCTGATTTATCTGAACATTGATCATCTCTGCATCAGCTGGCCCGACATATCGGCACAGGCTATTCGATATTCCTCTCGCGGTGTGTAGACGTTTTTGAAAATTCTGTGCTATCTTTCCGCCACTGCCAGGCTCCTCAACAAACTATATGTGCTCTGTTACAAGGCTTTAGGACTATCTGCTGTAGGCATATTGGATCACTCCTTTCCCGAACAGACAAGGGCTTTCTAGCCTCACAAGCGCCTTGAATCTAGCCTGACATAGCCCGACCATACTGCTGTTCATCCTGAATCGCAAATAGACAAAAAAACAACTGTCGGTGACGGGCGGATGCGAATTTGAGCCTATATGGTAAAAAAAAAAAAAAAAAAAAAACTTTGCCGCAAATGGCTGTGGGACAGATGATGAGTTCTGCGATATGGTTGTGGATGAAATAATAGCCTATCCGCGAACCTCTATAGCCAGCCTGCCTCCCTCCTGGAACCCCTGCCCCTCCTTTGCCACCCTGAGGAAAAAATTCTGGAGCAGCCACTGAAGACACCTCTGTGCTGGCCTCCTAGTGGAGCCTCTCTCCAGGCCTGGACCCTGGCTCTCTCCCCTTGGACTTATGGCCCTCAGCTCTCTCCCCCCTCAAACACTCCTCCACCGACTCCTCACACATCACTACCCGTATACCAAGCACTCTCCTCCGGGGAGAACACCTCCACCAGCTCCGGGGGGGAGGGACACGCCCACTTCCTCGGGCAAGTTCAGAATTTTTACATAAAGTTATCTTCCGCCCCCGCTTTCCACTGAAATGCACGCATGATGACAGGCCTTGTTTAGCCAATTCTATAATTTCTGAGTAGGGCTCCAAAGACATTATTCTCGCTTATTATTCTTGCATTAGCCTGTTCGCGCTTACAGTCTGAATGGCGGCTTCCGTGCGAGAATATTAATAATGCTTGTTTTTGGTCCGTTTTTCCGTTCATTTTGTAAAGTGTAATCAAAAAATGAAAATGAAAGTAAAATGCTGCGTAATTCAATTGTTGGTTTTGGGCTTCAAAACGAAAGTCAAATAAACCACTCTTTTTTTGTTTTTTAATTCCCATTCAAAAAGGGAAAATCCAATTACCAAAATATACACGGACCCTTGAGCCCCCCAAAATGGACCTAACAACGTCCATGAATGGGACTGAAAACGTTTTGCGAGCACATTGGGTAGCACTTTTTTTAATCAGTAAACATTTAATATTGCATAATATTGGAGTTACTGGCGCGATACCCACTCTGCCTAAAACTTGTATCAAAGGCTGTATCAAATATTCGTATTCTTATTCCTACCAACAGCTGGTAGCCACAGAGAACAGAGCTATAAACATAACTAAATTACGCATGCACATACTGCTTTATGTTTCATTATTATACATAAAAGACAAGGTGTCTAGCTTGTTACATCTTGATCAACAGGAAACATGCAAAACCACACCGCATGTGCTGTATTTTAGGTTAAATTATTTCAATCTTACAAAATTAGGAAGAGGCAAATGACAGTATATTAAGAAATAAAAGAGGACCAGAATAACATTCTTTGGTTATTTAATTAGGATGTTGGGGTAAAAGCACAAACTTCAAAATGGTTCAGTTAAAATTCACATTGTTGCCACCTACTGGCTTCATGAGGGAAAATATCACAAAGGACAACCCACTGGATTTACTTTCACTTTCATTTTTAAAACCAACCAACCAAACAAAAACAGGACAGTCTGGCAGAGATAATATATGGGCAATTCCACAAAAAAGTCAACCTCACCTTAGAAATTAAAGTCTCATCTAAATGGATGAGACAAATTATTTCAGAAAACTTGCAATACAAAAAAGTATTGTCTTGATGTAAATATTCAACTGAACAACAAGTTTCGAAAGGATATCTGTTTGTTAAAATTTTTACCCTATTCAGCCATAATGTAAGTCTATGGAGGGGCTTATAAAGGGCATAAGTGGGTGGTAACACAAACAAAGCTGCAATGCTGTCAGTTATTTTCTATTGTTATAATACTATTTCTGTCGTTACAGGTTAAAATCCATCAGTCACAATTGTTTTGTATAGTTTTGGAAGGTTTTCCAGATTTCACGTCCATAACGCCATTTCTCTCAATGAAAACCAACTTTTTACATTTACATTTAAAATTAAGTCTTTCTCTGTGTTTACTGAGGTGTCCTGTTTGGTATGAGTGTAGTATTATTTACGTTTCTCTAGAAATTTCACAGACTTCACAGCAAAAACTACTCCCCCATACAAGCTTGTCCATTTTTCGTCACGTCCATAACACAAATTGAAAGGCTTATTCTTATGATGTAAATCAAGATATTATTTTTTTGTGTTTGCCTATATTCAGCCATGGAGTTTACATAAGAATATGAACAAAATTGTGAAATACTGCTAGGTTTGCGGAGTTTATATGGCATTTTGTTCATCAATAATGCATGAAAATGTCACATCTATAACGCTGGAATTGCCCATATACATTATAACATATATTGATTAGCTCTCCATTCAGTTAGTGCAGATTTAGTTGGTTAACTGTTTCTATTCCCTCTCTAATTAAGGTGACCAGGGGTCATATTCACAAAGAATTTTATCTTAAAGTGATATGACATGTCACTTTATCTTGAAGTGACACCATTTGGGGAAATACCCTTATTTTCCACCACTCCTCGTGTTAAACAACTGAGTTTTACCTTTCTTCAGTTCATCAAGCCGTTGTCCGAGTATGACAGTTGGACTTTAAGCTCCAGCTTAGCATAAATCACTAAGTCATATTTGTTTATCTGCACACAAAGTAATGTAGACGCTTATAGTTTATTTACTGGAATGTAGGCCACAGTATCTGTAGTCAGCATGGCCTTGTAAACAGTAATAGCACTTTTGAGGCGTGGGAAAATGTGCAGTTAAGCGATGGTGGGTACAGTGATCTACCTCAGTTTCCTGTTGTTTGCTTTTGCACTTTTGTAAGATTGCCATTCAAAGCTCTGCTCCAAGGTTATATCTGTGGTGTTATTTGGACAGTGGACGTTTTGAAGAGATTTATAGAGGTAAGATTTCATTTTGTACTTTTCACCTTGCCTCTTTAGTTTCAGCCTCGTCCCAGTCCCAGGCCTATCAACAGAATTATGGCTAGAACAGGAGTGGCCAAACTTTTTTGCTTGGGGGCCTACACTGAGAAATGTAAGCTGCCAAGGGCCGATGCAAAATTAGGAGCATCAATTTTCAATCAATTACAAGTGAACTATCGCTAATACTAATATTAGATTAATGTAACAATAGGCCAGGGCCGTGGGAAGATGATTTGACTTGGGGGTGCTGAGGAGTGCCGACAAATAACATTACATTTATTCAATTGCTGTTTACAGCACAAACATATTTGAGCTAGGTCTACTTGGGCGCGCGCACGGACGTGCATAAAAGAAAAACAGTGAGGGGTGTTGCAACATCTGCAAATTAGGCCTGCCAACATCTTAGACTAGATAGGCTACACAAACAATTCTGTAATAACCGCAACTTTTAAAGTGAGACTACTAGGAAAACAAGTTCGGGGGATTGCACCCATGAAAAAAAAATCAATACGGACCGACAGGTTAAATGGCAAAAGGCCACCTCCATTATTTCAGACTCAGATCATCAACACAACTCCAGCTGCCTGTCACTCGTTGGCATCCCATCAGAATGAATTTATGGTCAAGACCAAGGGTTAAACAAATTATGTTAACTAACAACTCAAGTAAATAATAATTTGTGCGCTGAGCATAGTATTTTCATTCAAACAAAACGTCCTTGCTAGCTCGCATTCACTTCAGTGAGTCGGCAAAACTGTTTAAGCCTGCTTAATCAGAATTGACACTTAATGTTATTCTTGATTACAAACATTACACTCATGTATGGACGCGGGAAAGATATTTTCGTGCGTTCTTCAAGTTATTTTTGTCATATGGCAGGAGGGGCTGAATGCGTGACCAGTGGAAAGTTCAGGTGCTGCAGCCCCCCCAGCACCCCTACTTCCCACGGCTATGCAACAGGCCTCATTTTTTTGGGCCGCATTAAAGATGGCAAAGGGCCACAATTGGCCCCCGGGCCTTTGTTTGGCCACCCCTGGGCTAGAGGCTGCATAAAGTGAAAAAGGATGTAAGCAAACTGCAGAGATTTATGATGGGACAGGTATATATTCCCCATCAGCATACCCTGAATTAATTTTCTACTTTGCATCTTGAACTAATTATTATCAGACCCTGTCAGATAATAAAATCACATTAATAAGCCTGTTATACTATTACATTCATTAAAATGATACTTCCAACTAGACTGAGTTAATTATGCTCAATTCTGAACCAATTTATATCCTACGTTAGCCTGACACGTCAGACTATATCATAAGAATGTATAGTCTGAAGACCACTGATAGACTGTACCTCAATGGAGGGGCGGGTGATTGCGCTGTCTTTCAAACGGCCTCTCCACGTAATAGGCTAGCGTTCCGGCCAGTGGTACCAGCTGGTATTTCAAACTTTTCCCGTAGCCCGTCGGTAACCCGGCAAATACATCTTTTTCAGAACGAAAAACTTCAGTGCACTTTCTTGTTTCACTTTCAAAGAAAATGACACGTGCAATTCGTCCAAAACTAAAGCCAAAGACGATTCCGCTCTGGTTTGAGCAGGGCTGTCGTCATCGTACAAAGCCCGCCTTACGATTTCCTGTACACATACCGCGCTGTGATTGGTTATCCGCCTCCAGAGGAAGGCTAAAACGGGTTTCTATCAGTGGCCTCTAGACGTACCTCTGTGCAAATTCAAATTTGCTACCACTAGGGGTACGTCTAGAGTCTAGGCTAATCCTACGTACGTATTTAAATTGTTTTACAAGTGTTGGTGCAACTCTTTACACAGGAAATTTATATCATAAATTGATATCTATTTTTCTTCAGTTGTGCCATCAAGAAAAAAGAGAGGAGAATCATTTTGTGTTCCACAATGGTGCATGAATCAAATATTCCACCCAACATGCTGAACCGACTCCTGGCTGCAGGGGGAGCTCCTGTGCTATTGCTCTTAGTCTTCATAAGTCAATATGTTCTCAAACTGGATTTTACCTGTCCGTGCTCTTCATCAGCAGGTTGGAAACTGGCCATTATAGTCCTGTATTTGGTATTACCATGCTTGACTCTCATGTTTGTAGTCTTCTTAAAAGATCACCACTTCAAGAAGACCATCAGACATTGTTGTTGTACAACAAAATGCTCTCCAGGCCTGGATTTCTGTAAAGTTATGTCCAAAGGAGGCTCCATGGCAGCAGTGTGGATCATCTCAACACTGCTTGATGGAGACTGGTTCATCTGTGTTAACACCTTTTCTGGAAACTATACTGACATCTCTTGTATAGAGAAAGAGAAGCGCAGTACTGAAGAAAGTCAGATGTTTGACAATTTCAAGAGTCAATCTCAAGTACGTAAGACATCAGCAATAATAACCATTGACTTCTGGTTCTGTCATTTTAAATGAATACATGTCTCAAGAGTCTTTGAATCCATGCCAAACTTCTAAATGCCATGTAGGTCTACTAATGACACCACTACAATAAAATATCAACACACACACAGTATAAGTAGTGGCAGTTGGGTTGTATTGCAAGAAAGTTTGAGATATTACTCCATGTTAGAATTTTACATTTTGTAATTAAACCAGCTCTACCTTTTGTTATGTACTAGGGGAATGGACATTCGGCATTGAGATTCAATTGCTTGATGGAGGTGTTTAGGTTTAAAAAGATTGAATTGGCCCTTAAAGGAATATACCGGAGTAAGTTTAAGCATAGTCCTGCTGCACGAGCCTAACAGCAATACATTTTGCATGAAATGAAACAATTTTGAAAAGCACAGACCTAACGCGAACGCGAAACACTTTACATTGAGTCAATATAACCTCAGATCTTACTTTCGGTTTCCAACAGTCAGGTCCCATTGATTCAGTGTAAAGTGCCTGGTCGCTTCTGCGGTCGTGTTCGGTCTGTGCTGTACCAAATTATTTTGTATCACTCGCTAACTAGTAGCCTGACACGTCAGACTATATCTGACGTGTCAAGACGTGCGTTGTCTTTCAAACTGCCTCTCCACGTAATAGGCTAGCGTTCCGGCCAGTGGTACCAGCTGGTATATCAAATTTTTCCCGTAGCCCGTCGGTAACACGCCAAAGACATCTTTTTCAGAACGAAAAACTTCAGTGCACTTTCTTGTTTCACTTTCAAAGAAAATGACAAGTGCAATTCGTCCAAAACTAAAGCCAAAGACGATTCTGCTCTGGTTTGAGCAGGGCTGTCGTCATCGTACAAAGCCCGCCTTACGATTTCCTGTACACATACCGCGCTGTGATTGGTTATCCGCCGCCAGAGGAAGAATACAACGGGTTTCTATCAGTGGCCTCTAGACGTATCCTCTGTGCAAATTCAAATTTGCTACCGCTAGGGGTACGTCTAGAGTTCTAGGCTAGCTAACTAGCGCATTTAGCAAGCTCTTTCAACAGGGCTATGCTTGAATTCACTCCGGTACTTTCCTTTAACTGATAGCATTCTTACTCCACATTCAGAACACCTTCTTCTGATTGAATCAGGTTAAAAAAAGACAAAAGACAAAAAGCTCATTTGAAACCCAGAGTAGCACTTTAGGGAGATGACAATCGAGTGGAAGTGCTGTGCATGCAAGACATGACCTAACCTGTATTGTCATAGTCATTGTCAGATGTGGGGATTTGTCTTCCTTTCTACAAACTCAAATACAAAAAAAATGTCTACATGCAAAATAACAAGCTCAGACCATGTGCACAACTAGCTTAGTAATGTTGTTATTCACAGGTGTCATGTTGTCAATTTTACTTTCCAGATGTTGGGATTTGTGTGCCTCTTCACTGTCTGCTTTTTCTGGATAATATTGACCTGCTCCTTAGGTCATCCTTTCTACAAACTGAAATACAACAAATATTTGGCAAAACAGACACATCTGTATTTCAAAGAAAAATTACTGGAAAAGGCAAAAGAACAAGCTCATACTATCTGCACTAAGCCCCTGAACAGGCTGATTCTGGATTTAAAAGTAGCAGCAGCAAAGAAAGTGGGAAAAGGCAGCAAGAAAAGCTGCTGAAGAGGTAACAAATGCAGCTGAGGCAGCAACTGAAGCAGCAACAGAAGCAGACAACGCAGCAACAGCAGCAGAAACAGAGAAAAACAAGGCTTTGTTAGAAACCAGTGCAGCAAGACAAGCAGCAGCAGCAGCAGAGAATACTGCAGAGAGACAGAAGAGAGAAGCAGAAGCAGAGAAAAAACAAAAGGCAGCAACAGAAGCAGCAACAGCAGCAGATGAAGCAAAAAAGCAGCAACAGAAGCAGCAAAAGCAGCGAAGAAAGCAAAAAAGGCAGCAACAGACACAAAAGCAGCAGCAGATGAAGCAGAAAAAGCAGCGAAGGAAAAAGCTGGAGCAGCAACAGATGACGAAGAAACAGAAGAAGGAGCAGCAGTGGAGGAAGAAGAAATAGCAACACCAGCACCACAAGCAGGAGCAGCAACAGATGAAGTAGAAACAGCAGCAACAGAAGCTGAAGCAGTGGAGGAAGCAGAAACAGCAGCTGCAGAAGAATCTGCAGCGGATACTACAGCAGCAGATGCTATAGACCCAGAGGCAAAAGTTGAAAAATTGATCAAAAAGGTGGTAGAACAGACCAAGTCAGCGGCAGAAGCAACAGAAAGAGCTGCTGCAGCAACAGAAAAAGTTGCACCAGATGCAACAGATGAAGCAAAGAAGGCCGCCGCCAGAGCAATAAAAATTGCAGAAAGCATCAGGAATAAATATGACCCATGGGTTCAAATGTCTTGTCCAAAATTTCATGCAACATAACTTGGCCGAGTAGTAATCCAGCTGCGTTACCACCTGTACAGCACAGGAAGCGGCGACGATCCCACTGAAGCAGCTAGAAGTGGCGACGATCCCACTGAAGGTTGGCGTAGCAGCTAGCTTCAGTGGGATCGTCGCCACTTCCTGTGCTGTTCACTGGTGGTGGTAACGTGGCTGGATTAATTACTACTCGGCCAAAATAACTGACTGTGACTTAACAAAACTATTTTACCTTGCGGTCATAATAAAACTTTAAAATGGGAACTCCAGTGTGCATATTGGTTTTATTATGCAGAAAAGAGTTGTAGATGAATGCAAGTAGGCCTAAGCAGTTAATGGTGTAATATGATGGAACAGTATGTCCCTCACAACAATACCTGGGCTGCCTGGGCATGCCATCTTACAGGGCTACATGAGATGTTGAGTGCCATCCTTTCAGAAGCAAGAACTAAAAAAAAAGAGGAGAAATTGTAATTGGAATGTTGGTGTGTGCGTCGGTTAGCCTACCTGTGCATGATTTTTTTCTATCTCTCTTTTTTTTTTTGCATCCTAGTGGAGTTGTCTTGACTTGTTTCTTAAGGGTTGGGCTACTTCCTATTTTATCTTCATAAGAAAACTGTTTTTGAGTCAAAGTATTATAGGACACCTTTAACATGTTTGTGAAAAAAAAACTAATATGAGACCAAGGAAACTGAGTATTAGGAAGAAGAGCCTGATGGTTAGGGAGATCATCTTCCAGCTCTAAT
>JAODXP020004489.1:0-41026 GCA_027497455.2 Sardinella longiceps | reverse complement strand
GAGGTTGTCATTTACTCTTAATTTTCATGAAGGATATTGGGCTAGTTTAATCAAATCTCTAATGTTCATGCAATATTTCCAACTTAGAGGGTTATTTTAGCTAGCCACAACATTATTATTATTGAATAAAATCATGGAGGGCCGCCATGGCCAAAAATGCCCAGGCCATTTTTTTGTCCCAGTCCGGCCCTGGCAGGGGCCTCTCTGTCAATCTGTGCATAGTTGCGTTCTGCACTTGACAGAGACCTGGATGTGAATGCAAGTGGGCACTCAGAGCCATTGTCCATAGTGTGTGGTAAGACAGCGCCAATGCCATATAGGGACGCATCGCATGCAAGTCGAATGGGCCGTGATGGATCATATTGGGTAAGTAGTTCGTCAGAAGTCTTGTCTTGTCTTGTCTTTTTGTTTCAACAAATGCCTTCTCACATTGTTCTGACCAATTCAATTTGACTCTTACTTGTAACAAGGCATTCAGTGGATATAGCATTGAAGCAAGGTTTGGGAGAAACTTGTGGTAATAGTTTACCAGACCCAGATATGAACTTAGCTGTGAAACATTTTCTGGTTTAGGTGCTTTCAGCACTGCTTAAAATTTCTCTTGTGATTTCTGTAAGCCATGTTTGTCAATGACATGTCCACAATATGAGATTTCATATTTTTAAAAAATTCACATTTCTCTCTTTGCCCGAAGGCCATACCCATTAAGCCTGGTGATCACCTTGCTCAGGTTTTGAAAATGTTTTTTTGTCGTCTTTCCCTGTCACCAGTATATCGTCAAGGTATTCTCCCCTAGATTTTGCAACATGATGGTGCTGAATACGTCCAAATCAGTCTTTTTATAGCCTTGAGATACCTGTGCAAGTCCACCTGTGCCAATTAGTTTTGACAGGCGGCATGAAAGGAAGGTGCGAAAATCGAGGATATAAAAGTATTTCCCAGGACCTAGACAGAACAGATCTGAATTACTGTATCAGTGCTAAATGATTTCATTACGAAACCCCACAACATTTTCCCATTCAGTAAATGTACACAACCCATGAATGCTGCACATGGTGCACTCATGAAAAATTAATTATTTATCTATATGCTCGGTCTCGCAATCCAAGCAATTTAAAGATCATTAATAAGGGTATTCAGGAAAGTAAATGCACAGGTGTAATTATGTCTAATAGTCTATAGGCTTTACTTCATGAAGTAAATGCATAACTTCATAATTCTCTTAGAGTAATGTTGTGCTGTGCTTCAGTCTCCTAACTTGAAACTGTGCGTACAGCAAGTCCTGACTATACGTGAATCTGAGCAAAAAATGTTGTTGCATACCCCCCCAAAAGTGAGTAGTTGTGCCCCTGATCCATATGATTTTCCTGTCTTTTTCTGATATGCTATGCTACTCTAAGCATGACGGGTCATCTTAATCACTATTTGTATTGTCTGAATTTTCACATTCTGTTACTTTGTGCATTTGCTTTGCTTTAGGTTTGACACTTTGGTTCTTTTTGTCAGGTTTCTCTTTCAGTACTGTTTTGCAAGCTTTTTCTGTATGGCCTGGATTACGGTACTCTCTGCAGGTGTTTTCTTTAAACCATCATCATTTGCATTATGGGAGCACATCACATCAATTAGATGTGTTTTGAGATTTCCTGAATTCCTCCTTTGGGGATTTTCCATTGAAGAGCGTCTGTATTCACTGAATTCCCTCTAGACAGACACCAAGAACTATATAAAGATGTATGGCTAAGCAAGCAGGCTTTTGGAGAGAAGACATGGTTGTCAGCAGTAGTGTCAGCTTTTACAGTCAGAGGACAGTCACTACACCAAAAAGACCAGCAGAGATTGTAAGAGCAAGCTAACCAAGAATTCTGCAGTGGTGATAGAAAATTGTATCTTATCTTGGAATAATACCAGCTGCCTAACATGGATTGTGATGGTGTGTGTGTGGCCTATATTGAATGTTATGTCTTTCAGGTGTGACTTTCAAAGATGAATGAATCAAAGATGAATGAATCATCAAGCAAGATCTCTTTGACTCTCACAGTTTATGAAGACATGGGCTCTACAAGATATGCATTACTTGTTTTTGTCATCATGATATACATTGTTACCATATTAGCCAGTGTAACACTTATGCTGTTAATTGTTTTAGATACATCCTTACATAAGCCAATGTATATATTTTTATTTAGTTTAATATTGAATGGGTTGATGGGAAGCACGGCTGTTTGGCCAATAACAATGAATAGGCTTTTAACAAATGACTCCCTGATCTCATATGAAGCATGCCTTACACAGGCTTTTGTGGCTGGCACCTACGGAGCTTGCAATTTCTCCATGCTGACAGTGATGGCTTATGACAGGTTTGTGTCCATATTTAAGCCTTTGCAGTACCACAACATCATGACTGCACAGCGGGTAAAACTGTTGACTTTTATGGCCAACTTCGGCCCTGCTGCAGTAGTGTTTGGGCAAATATGGCAATCGTCTCAAATAGCACTGTGCAAATATCAGGTTCATAAGATGTTTTGTGATACTTTAACCATTATCAGCGTATCATGTCATAGTTACTCCATTAAAACATTTAGCAACGTGTATGGTATGATTACTATATTTCTTTTTGCAGCCTTGCCAATGGTTCTAATTTTAATATCATATGTGAAAATTCTAGTGTTATGCTTGAAAGTTTCCAGAAATACAAGAAAGAAAGCATTTGAAACCTGTGCTCCACATTTAATTATTTTTGTAAACTTCTCACTGGTTACATTGTTTTCACTCTTTTATAATCGATTCAATCCTCAGTTGCCGGTAGAGGCTAACATTATATTGTCAATTAATTGTATTCTTGTTCCACCATTGATGCAACCAATAATATATGGTATAAGAACAGAAGGAAATTCAACAAAGTTTCTCAAGAGCAAGGAGAAAAATCTTTTGCCCTGTCTAAATACCAGCTAGCACCCAAATTTGCTTCATCATCAGTATTTCCTTTCTGTGTGGCAGTTGGGTTAAAAGAGACTGTCTAACATGGTGTAAATTACAATAAATTTAAAAGCTTTTAAATCCAAGCTTACAAGAACCTCGACTGACTCACAAAATACATGTTTGTGTAGACATGTCCAGATATTGCTAAAGACACCATTTGGGGGATGTGATAAACCCAGGCGCGTAACTACCGCAGGTTCAGCGGGTGCGGCCGCACACGGGGCCCGTGGCCTTGCAGGGCCCGTCCGTCGCCACCTCTGAAGAGATCAGTAACGTTTCTATCTGAACACCTCAGATACGTACGGGCCCCTTGAAAAAGCAGTGAACCCCTCTATGTAACAGCGTTCGCCTGAACATAAATTACTTGCATCCAAACAATGTCGAAGAGAGACATCGCGGACGTTTAGCTTTAAGTATATAAATGACCGTTATAGGCGTAATTTACCCTGAATCTCACTTCATGGTGACACCTGAAATATTGTCCAACTTAATAGGGCAATGTAAACTATAGGCAAATGTGTATAAATTATTATCAACATATAGAGATAATAATCAGCGAAGTGAACAACAACTTGTATTTTGGTAGTCTAATTTGTGGGATAGCCTGCGGTAGCCTAATGAACCTGCGCATTAGGCTACGTGCAGAGTTGATAGCTATGAGTCGAAATATAAACAGAAGGGGGTTTTCATAAAAAATCTGATCCCAACATGTATAGCAGGATATCTGTAACGTAGAATATTATTTGAGGTGGCATCTCTCGTTTAAATGAAGGCCAGTTTCAGTCACTAAAAATGTCTGGGCTACTTTTGTTTAAAAGTTTACTAGGCTGTTTGCAGCAGTTAGACGGTAACGTTAGTGAAGGTTTTTTTCTAATATGGATGAGTGGAGAGTTTTCATACGTGGAAAAGAAGAATCGAGATAGAGACAATTTTACTAAAAATCAGACGAGGACTGCTCAAAAGTAAGTTAAGAGTTTTGTGCATGGTGCGCCGTCACCAATGTTTCTCCTCTTTATTTAGGCTAATGAATGAATGGTGCGCTCGCTGTCATCAATTTGTGTCTTTGGTGTGGTAACGTTAACGTTATGATTAGCCTGGGATAGGCCGTTAACGTTACTTGTGTTTCATCATCTTCTCTGGCATTCGTGGACATTGTGCTTGGGGGGGACCACCTTGATAATCTTGCTTGAGCAGCACGGGGCAAGAGGGACTACCACTAACGTTAACATTTGTGCATAGCAGAGGCTTTTTATCCAAAGCAAGGGTGAAGTGCAAGAGGGTGATCTTGTGCATAGTTGGCTACATTTGTCATTTATGTGTACATTGAGTCCGTTTTGACGTTTGATGCAGATGATGAGTAATAGCCTACATGTAAGCTAGAGTTAGGCTAACACCAGAGTCCATTTAGGGATATGTCTCCATCAGTGGCGGCTGCTGGTTTTCAGATAGGGGAAGCTCAGATTGTGCGATCGGTATTTTTCTTTTTTTTCATTTAAACTATTTAATTCTGTTTTTAATGTCATGGGCTGTCACATTTGTCAGGTTTATTTTTTTCTATTGAAATATGCATAATTTAATTGTAGTAATTTAATTGCATTTGAATGACAACATACACTATATAGTGGCTTAAACTGTTTAAATTATTCAGATGCAAAACCCTCCCAAGTCAATTTGCAATGAATTACCAGAAATAATTCCCTAATAATTCCTTTAAACATGCTTTATTATTGGAGCCATATTATAGGGTTCTCTTTGTCAAGAGGTTAAAATAATGTCTGACCTCAAAACACACATCTGTAAAGTACCATGACTCTGTTTTGGTCCCCTTCTCTTGTCTCGTTCATGATGAGCTGCTACGTTCTCATTTCAGAGCTGGCCTTAGTAACCATAGCAACATTTGTTTACAGATCTCTTGCCTGAAAATTTGGCTAATCACTATCAGACGAAGATTAGCTATCTTTGCTAGCTCTATTAAGTAGTGACAGAGGCAAGAATCACTGATGAAAATCAAAAGTCACTTGTGAGTTCGTGTGTACATCAATCAATGAACTAAATAATAGAGAATAAAATCATGGACATGGGCAAAGTATTATTAATAACGATAACACAGACAAAGAGAGTAAATTTGTTGTTGGTACAGGCTCAACATTGCTTAGCTTGTCTATTAGCCGGTAGCTAGGAACAGGAACAGTGTGAGAGAGACAGAATGCCAATCAAAGAGGTCCAAGTATCTTGTCAAATCATGAAACGGAAGCGAGTTGTCCGAGCCCGCCCTCTCCCATTGACCCCCAGTGAAACAGAGCTTCCCTGGAAATGACGTATTTTGCGTATTTTTGCCGAATTAGCCAATAAACGCCGGGTAGCGTTGTCCATGGCCGGGGTAACGTTGTCAATGGCCCTCTATGGAGCTGGACAGCAGGTTGTCAATGGGATTCTAATGGCAAAACTTTCGTGAGTTTAGAGACCCGAAATGACATTTCTGAACAACGAAATCGAAACAGTTTGAAACGGTGTTGATATTAATAGACAATAGAAGTGACTGACACACGTTTAGCATGTTTTATTAATAGTATGTACGGTTTTTTTTGGAGAAATTTTAGGGAAGCTGAGGTTCCCTTGCTGTCTTATGATAGCCGCCTCTGGTCTCCATAATTTCTTGGGCTAAGGGGGACCCGCAATGCACAGTCGCACCTGGGCCCGTGACACACTTGTTACGCCACTGGATAAACCTAACATTTCATGAGTCAAAACTTGTGATTGACATTTTATCTATATAGACACAGAGAAGACAGACCATTTTGTCAGACTCTATTGTACACAATGATGATCAATAATGCTATGACTGGTAATGTGGATTTCAACCTCAAAATTGAAAATGTGTGGAAAGAAATGCACCTGAAAAGGTGATTGCTTAAAGCAAAATTATTTGGGAGGCCTCTTCTTTGTTCTATGCTGATATTACAATAAAACATACGTTCAAAGAGTTAAGATTTTATAAATATTTATATATTTGACACATTTAGTTTGTCCTGTTGATGCATTGATGGTCATATGTGCCAGCATTTTCTTTTTTTCATGAACATGACCTAGCCTGGCGAATGCCAAACTAAAAATCACGATTGATATTTAGTCTGGAGACCTACCTATTGGATCTCTCGTAGCGGAAGCATCATTTACGATTGTCCAGAGGCGTTTATTGGGCGCTATGAATCTCTATCATAGCATCTGTACGTAGCTCAGAAGAGCCATTGTCCATAGTGTGTGGTAAGACAGCACCAATGCCATATAGGGACGCATTGCATGCAAGTCGAATGATAGTCAGATCATATTGGGTAAGTAGTTCGTCAGAAGTTATCTTGTCTTTTTGTTTCAACAAATGCCTTCTCACATTGTTCTGACCAATTCCATTGGACTCTTACTTGTAACAAGGCATTCAGTGGATATAGCACTAAAGCAAGGTTTGGGAGAAACTTGTGGTAATAGTTTACCAGACCCAAATATGAACTTAGCTGTGAGACATTTTCTGGTTTAGGTACTTTCAGTACTGCTTAAAATTTCTCTTGTGATTTCTGTAAGCCATGTTTGTCAATGATATGTCCACAATATGAGATTTCGTATTTTTTAAAAAATTCACATTTCTCTCTCTTTGCCCGTAGGCCATACCCATTAAGCCTGGTGAGCACATGGCCCAGGTTTTGAAAATGTTTTTTGTCGTCTTTCCCTGTCACCAGTATATCGTCAAGGTATTCTCCCCTAGATTTTACTTTGACATCAAGGTGCTGAATACGTCCCAAATCAGTCTTTTTTCTATCCTTGAGATACCTGCGCAAGTCCACCTGTGCCAATTAGTTTTGACAGGCGGCATGAAAGAAAGGCGTGAAAATTGTGGATATAAAACTATTTCCCAGGACCCAGACATAACAGGTCTGAATTACTGTATCAGTGCTAAATGATTTCATTACGAAACCCCACAACATTTTCCCATTCAGTAAATGTACACGACCCATGAACGCTGCGCATGGTGCACTCATGAAAAAAGAATTATTTATCTATATGCTCGGTCTCGCAATCCAAGCAATTTAAAGATCATTAATAAGGGTATTCAGGAAAGTAAATGCACAGGTGTAATTATGTCTAATAGCCTTCAGGCTTTACTTCATGAAGTAAATGCATAACTTCATAATTCTCTTAGAGTAATGTTGTGCTGTGCTTCAGTCTCCTAACTTGAAACTGTGCGTACAGCAGGTCCTGACCATCTGAGCAAAAATTGTTGTTGCATACCCCCCCAAAAGTGAGTAGTTGTGCCCCTGATCCATATGATTTTCCTGTCTTTTTCTGTTATGCTATGCTATGCTGCTTTAAGCATGACAGGTCATCTTCATCACTTTTGTATTGTCTGAATTTTCACATTCTGTTACTTTGTGCATTTGCTTTGCTTTGGGTTTGACACTTTGGTTCTTTTTGTCAGGTTTCTCTTTCAGTACTGTTTTGCAAGCTTTTCCTGTATGGCTTGGATTACGGCACTCTCTACAAGTGTTTTCTTTAAACCATCATCATTTGCATTATGGGAGCACATCACATCAATTATGTGTTTTGAGAAAGTTTGTTGTTTGAGATTTCCTGAATTCCTCCTTTGGGAATTTTCCATTAAAGACCATCTGTATTCACTGAATTCCCTCTAAACAGACACCAAGAACTATATAAAGATGTATGGCTAAACAAGCAGGCTTTTAGAGTGAAGACATGGTTGTCAGCAGTACTGTCAGCTTTTACAGGCAGAGGTCACTACACAAAAAAGACCAGCAGAGATTGTAAGAGCAAGCTAACCAAGAATTCTGCAGTGATGATAGAAAATTGTATCTTAACTTGGAATAATACCAGCTGCCTAACATGGATTGTGATGGTGTGTGTGGCCTATATTGAATGTTATGTCTTTCAGGTGTGACTTTCAAAGATGAATGAATCATCAAGCAAGATCTCTTTGACTCTCACAGTTTATGCAGACATGGGCTCTACAAGATATGCATTACTTTTTTTGGTTATCATGATATACATTTTTACCATATTAGCCAGTGTAACACTTATGCTGTTAATTGTTTTAGATACATCCTTACATAAGCCAATGTATATATTTTTATTTAGTTTAATATTGAATGGGTTGATGGGAAGCACGGCTGTTTGGCCAATAACAATGAATAGGCTTTTAACAAATGACTCCCTGATCTCATATGAAGCATGCCTTACACAGGCTTTTGTGGCCGGCACCTACGGAGCTTGCAATTTCTCCATGCTGACAGTGATGGCTTATGACAGGGTTGTGTCCATATTTAAGCCTTTGCAGTACCACAACATCATGACTGCACAGCGGGTAAAACTGTTGACTTTTATGGCCAACTTCAGCCCTGCTGCAATAGTGCTTGGGCAAATATGGCAATCTTCTCAAATAGCACTGTGCAAATATCAAGTCCATAAGATGTTTTGTGATACTTTAACCATTATCAGCGTATCATGTCAAGGTTATTCCATTAAAACATTTAGCAACGTGTATGGTATGATTACTATATTTCTTTTTGTAGCCTTGCCAATGGTTCTAATTTTAATATCATATGTGAAAATTCTAGTGTTATGCTTGAAAGTTTCTAGAAATACAAGAAAGAAAGCATTTGAAACCTGTGCTCCACATTTAATTATTTTTGTAAACTTCTCACTGGTTACATTGTTTTCACTCTTTTATAATCGATTCAATCCTCAGTTGCCGGTAGAGGCTAACATTATATTGTCAATTAATTTTATTCTTCTTCCGCCATTGATGCAACCAATAATATATGGTATTAGAACGAAGGAAATTCAACAAAGTTTCTCAAGAGCAAGGAGAAAAATCTTTTGCCCTGTCTAAATACCAGCTAGCACCCAAATTTGCTTCATCATCAGTATTTCCTTTCTGTGTGGCAGTTGGGTTAAAAGAGACTGTTTAACATGGTGTAAATTACAGTAAATTTAAAAGCTTTTAAATCCAAGCTTACAAGAACCTCAACTGACTCACAAAATACATGTTTGTGTAGACATGTCCAGATATTGTTAAAGACACCATTTGGGGGATGTGATAAACCTAACATTTCATGAGTCAAAACTTGTGATTGACATTTTATCTATATAGACACAGAGAAGATAGACCATTTTGTCAGACTCTATTGTACACAATGATGATCAATAATACTATGACTGCTAATGTGGGCTTCAACCTCAAAATTGAAAATGTGTGGAAAGAAATGCACCTGAAAAGGTGATTGTTTAAAACTAAATTATTTGGGAGGCCTCTTCTTTGTTCTAATCTATGCCAATATCGCAATAAAACATACGTTCACAGAGTTAAGATTTTATAAATATTTATATATTTGACACATTTAGTTTGTCCTGTTGATGCATTGATGGACATATGTGCCAGCATTTTCTTTTTTTCATGAACATGACCTAGCCTGGCAAATGGCAAACTAAAAATCAAAATTAGTCTGGAGACTTACTTATTGGATCTCTCGTAGCGGAAGCATAGTTTATGATTGTCCAGAGCGTTTTTTTATGGGGCGCTATGAATTTCTATCATAGCATCTGTACATAGCTCAGAGCCAATACCAGAGTCACCATGTGACATAAAATACAATCAAGGGCCGTACTAGTCCCTTTTTGTTCTGTGATTGGATACTGAAAGCAGGCGAGAAATGCCATGGTCACCATTTTGCTTTGCAGAGTGAAATGAAATAAGGGGCAAAGGAGCATGGGAACTCCCAGGCTAGAACATGACCCCAAACATGGCCAAACATGTGTTGTCCTAGTATGGCAACCCCTATTTTATCTTTAGCTTAGCATAGGCGCTGGAAAGTAAAGTTACCAAACAGTTGCGATCTGGCAACATTACATTCCAGCGTATATGCTGAGGTAAAAGCTAAAAAATGGGGAAAATTGGGGATGCCATATAGGAAAATGCAGGCACTGAGACCAAAATGCCTTTACCCACATATGTAACTCCAGGTAAGGGGGTGAACAACCAATTTTCATAAAGAGGTGGAATATTCCTTTAATAATACCATATCATTGACTTATTAGGGCCCGAGCACCGAGGTGCACGAGCTGAAACGGGCTTGTGCACCGACCGGTGCGAAGCCCTATTGCTTTTGTAAGGATTTGTCATTATTATTATTATTATTTTTCTTCCCCTGGTTACGGCCATTTTTGACCCCTTTCCCGTGCATGAAAACTCATGAAATTTTGCACACACCTTGGAAGTATGGAACACTAGAGGTATACAGAGGCATGGACTTGGGTGTGGCCCAGGGACTCCGTAGCGCCCCCTAAAGTAAAAAATTACATTGGGCTCTATGGGGCCGGAGACCCACTGAACTTTAATGTACTCCTCGGACACCGTTGGTCAGATTCCTGTGAAATTTGGTAGACATGATGCCAAGATGTTGCTGATGTAAAATTGCGAAGGGATTATTCATACCCTTTATAATTTCAAGATGGCGGATGACTGAAATATGGGAAAAATTGAAAAAAAGGAAAAGTGTCATTAGATCGCAGGGCGTTGATGGAATTGTCTGAAAGTCATTTACAAAGTTATAGATATTATCATGACGCCAACATTCATACACTTAATGGGCGTGGTTGTTGCAGCGCCACCATCTGGCAAGGTGGAAAAAGTACAGAAATTGACATTAAGTGCCATGGTTCACATATACTTTGAGCTGCACGCACAAAATTTGGTAGGTGTGTCGTACTCCCCAAGACTAACAACTTTCATATTACATTGCATTAGCCACGCCCAACAGGAAGTGAGGTAATAAGGAATGTAAAAATTTGGGCATATGGTGAACTTTAACGTACTCGTCGGACATGGTTGGTCAGATTCGAGTGAAATTTGGTGTACATGACCTCTAGATGCTGATGATGCCAAATTGCGAACGGATTTTTGATATCTCGTACTATGTTGAAATAACAATTTTATGAAATTGTATGATTTTAATAGCTCATCACGAAACAGAAAGTGTGTCATAAAATCGCACTGCATTAACCGTTTGATCTGAAACTTCACAGGTTCATAGATGGTATGACTGTGATGATATCTAGACAGCCCGTGGGCGTGGCTGTTATAGCGCCACCACCTGGTCAAGTAGGAAATGTGCCAGAAATTGACAATGCTTTACCCGATTGATCTGAAACTTCACAGGTTCATAGAAGGTATGCCTGTGATGATATCTAGACACCCCGTGGGCGTGCCTGTTATAGCGCCACCACCTGGTCAAGCAGGAAAAGTGCCAGAAATTGACAATGCTTTACCCGATTGATCTGAAACTTCACTGGTTCATAGATGGTGTGCCTGTGATGATATCTAGACACCCTGTGGGTATACCTGTTATAGCGCCACCCCCTGGTCAACCAGGAAATGTGCCAGAAATTGACAATGCTTTAACCGATTGATTTGCAACTTCACTGGTTCATAGATGGCATGCCTGTGATGATACCCAGACACCCCGTGGGCGTGACTGTTATAGCGCCACCACCTGGTCAAACAGGAAATGTGGCAGAAATTGACAATGATTTAACAGCGATTGTGAACATGAGGGTGAGGCAAAGACAGCACTGCTGTTGTGAGTGATTGTGGGTGTATTCCTGTTTACGGTGCACCATTTTTGCGGTATGCCTTCTTTGCGGTGCACCTGGTGCGAGGGCCCGTCATCGCCACTTGTGGCTTTAATTTAGGCTGTTTTTTATTTATTTACTCATTTATTTTTGAATGAAAAATGAGAGAGAACAAAGTAGGCCAACTACAGCGCACACAGATCACTCCAGTCTGTGTAACATCCCCACCGTTAGGAAAATAAGTTGGGGGTAAATTGGATTCAACAATAAAAATAAAAACAAAACCCAACAATTATCACCAAGTGCAAGTTCACACAATAAATCATGACTTAACTGAAGAAAATGCATAAGTATAAATAGAAAGGACAACTTATCCGCCATCAGTGTCTCTCACACAAAAAAGGTTATCAAGTATAACAGTTCAGTCATATTGTGGCTATATAATTGTAGGCTAACCGTTACCGTAACCGTTATAGGACTATATGTTGGCTAATTTATGAGCATTGTAATCCCCCTCATTTAATCCTGTATCTCATGATTGGTCTTTTTTCAACATTTTTCTAAAAGAGATAGAGCAGGCAACTTTATGTGTTTTTTCATAGAATTTGGACACATTATTCATTTTATATAAATCTGTCAATTAGCAGTCCAGTCAAACAGCTGTTAAAAAAAAAAAGTACAATATCAGCCCAAAATATTGGCCATATATTGGTTATCGGCCACCCAGAGGCAATAAATAGTGCAGGGGACAAGTAGTGTAGATAAGACACAATGGGAGCTAAGGTTGCAGAGCCAGTGTGGCTTATCCAAATATGGGGGATGGTTCTCAGCCCTTGAATATGGCAGAAACATTTGCCTTACAAGATCATTCATATGCACTAAAGCTGTATCTGTGAAATGTCCTGATCTGTAAACATGCTAAGTAATCCATTGTCACTGAGGTTGCTTAAGACTTGGTTAAAGAAAAATCTTCTCAAATTCAGCCCTGGCATCCTTGGACAAATGTATAATTTTGGACTATTCCCATAGATCTTTATACAATAAGCCCCCTGCAGGCTTAACACAGTTGTTCCCAAGACATTGCCCTATCCATGTATAGATATTCAACATAATTTTTTTATCTGAAGTGTTGGTCTTAAATCTGCCCAAGGACATAGGCACTGTTGGTTGTCCCATGTGTTTGACATTCAGAATTTTAATGATAACAGGTAGAAATAGTGCTTGATATTTTTGTATATTAAATAAATGCAAACTTATACTTCATACTACAGTAATACAAATACTAATACGGCTATAGAAAATAAATGTTGTAATCAACCTTAAATACAACTCAGTTCTTTTACACAGGCCTACGTTATTTTCAAACAGATGTATCCTTTAATTTATATTGTATATCTATGTTTTACATTTTTTCTTGTTCAGGACATCAAGGCAAGATAAAGTAGAGTAACTAAAGTATGCATGATGTGGTAATTTCACAACTGACATCAATCATTCCTGAGACAGCACTTAATCCTGTGTCCACAACTTCTGCACAGTACCTTTCGAATCTGAGGAAGTTGTAGCCCATAAATTATAGGGTTCAGTAGTGGAGGAAAAATCAGAAATTGTATTGCTAGTGTATTCCTTATACCAACTGGAAGATTTGCTGATCCCCCCCAGCTGTAAAAAACATCAAATAATGCCGTTATGATATAAATTACCATTACCAATATATGAGGAACACAAGTTTTACTGAACTTCCTTCTACCCTCTCTAGATCCAACACAAACTTGGATAATTCGTACATAAGAAATTACAATTAAAACAACCTGTATGAGATAAAATGTAATCACAGTCATACTCCATGCCTGGTTAACTTTGGCTTGATAACATCCCAGCTTTAGCATTGAAGGATTGTCACAGAATAGTTTGTGGATACGAGATCCACAAATAGGTATTCTTGCAGTGAGGAGAACAGCAACTGCTGTTGATAGGAGTGGGTGAAGCCAGGCTAATAAAAGTAGCTTTGTAACAGCATTTGGAGTCAAAATGCTGTGGTATTGCAGGGGCTTGCAAATTGCCACATAGCGGTCATAAGACATTACTGCTAAAACAGCCATTTCACATAGTGCAGAACTATAAATCACATATATTTGACTCATGCACCAACTGTACGTTATTGTGTGACTATCAGAGTTCAAGTCCAGCAAAAATTTAGGGTAAAAACCCACACTGCCATAAAGTCCATTAGCACACAGATTAGAGATGAAAATGTACATGGGCTCATGAAGGCTCTTATCTACAGTCACTGTAAAGATCAAAGTTATGTTGAATACAATGATAAGAATATAAAGTATAAATGTAAACAGGAAGTACATAGGCTTGTAAACTCCTGATTCTTGCAGTCCAGACAGAGAAATTAGTTTGAAGACAGATAAGTTCCCGATTATTGCAGGCATATTTCAAATACAATCTAAACCAAGCAGGTGTTCACATTGTCATTCTTTAAAGTATTTTTGAGAAAAGTTACAAACACATAGGCTATTATAAAACGTATCGCTTTACGCTTTATCTAACAGTTGGACTTTATTGTGAGCACAAGGAGTAGATCGGTAATTTATAAGCCTACCTTTACCTTAGAGACCTGGCAAAACATGTACTGTCTTTAGGTACACAACCAACTCAAAATGTTGTCACCTCTACATCTACATAAGTAAATTTAAGTCTTACTACATGAGTTAGAAGCATTACATAACCTAAAAATAGATGAGGTGTACCTTTTCAATTTTTCATTCATAGGCACCACATGATTCCATGTAGTGGTCTTTAAATAATGTTTTAACAATACATGCCATTATTTATTTAATAATGTAACTAAATTCACTTTGTAATGTGATGTGCCAGCGAGAACTTTCATGCTGTTATGGCTGACCAAGGTTTGCACCAGTTAAATGCAAAATGTTCATGTAAAACAAAAACTACAAAAACTTTCTGGCATCCTTTACCTTTTTGAATTATCCCTGATTACTGTGTTTTCTAAGGAATGCAAGTATAACATAGAGCATGTTCACGTGCATATCAATATTTCTATTAAATCAATATGGCTGAAAAAAAACTTTATGAGCAATTAATATTTTCTTCTAGGCTATAGGTCCTAGTCTGCAGCTGTGAATTGTTTCTCACAGCAGTATTTTTACATTTCCGTAATAGAACAGGCATATACTACGATATCTGCTTCTTTGCGCAAGGAAGGACAGGTTCAATACTGCCCTTGCCCAACAGAATGGTCTCCAGGAGGCCACTGATGTGAAAGTCTCGGCCCAGACAATAGGAAACGGACTTCATAAGGGTGGACTAAGGACACAATATCCTGTGTAGTGGCCCTGGTAGTGGGCTCTGTGCTCACGGCCCAGCACCGTGGATCTCAATTTGCATTTGCCTAGAAAACACCAAAATTGGTAATTCAATTCAATTCAATTCAATTTTATTTGTAGAGCGCTGAAATACAGTGCATTGTCTCGTGGCGCTTTACAGACAGTACGGGAAGCATCCATGAGAAACAGGGGCAAGGAAAAACTCCCTACACTTTGGTATAATAATTCATTTCTAGGAAGAAACCTTGAGCAGATCCACGCCTCATGGACTCAGCCTACCTGCCTGAGGCCTAATAAAGTATCCGTAATGTCAGAAGTCTGATTGACCATGGTTTACACAGAATGGCATGGGTACTGAATGTAGTCTGAGTTAATATATATATAGTTTGTGTGACAGTCAATCGGGTAGAAGGGTCAGGGGATGGAGTCAGTAGTTGGGGTGGCATTAGAGTTCATTGGGTGTAGGTCGCCATCTAGGTAGTGGTAATCAGGGGGCCGTCAGGCCAGATCCATCATGGGTCCTCTAAAAGAAAAGGGAGAATGGTCCTGATGTGTCTTCAGGGAGGTTGGTCAAGTCCACCAAGTCCACCACGGGTGCACCTAATAGACGTGAAAGAGTCTGAAGAAGACAGGGAGAACACTATGCTGCCTATAGCATCATTCTGACTGACTGGTTTGATGGTGAGTCAGTGATGGTTTTTGGAGGCATATCCATGAAAAGATGCACAGACACCTAGGGGCTAGAAAATGGCAGTCTGACTGCCATTAGGTGATGACATCCTTGAACCCATCGTCAGACCCTCTGGTATTGTATAACCAGACCAATCGTACCCTGTCTCAGCTGAATAGCGGAAGCTAAACAGGTGTGGGTTTGGTTAATACCTGGATGGGAGACCTCTGGGGAAAACTGGGTTGCTGCTGGAAGTGGTGTTGGTAGGTTGCCAGTAGGTGAGTCTCTTCCCTCTGGCTTAAAATCAATCCCAATGCCCCAGTGCAGTGACGGGGACACTGTGCTTTAGGAGAGGGCATGTTTCGGATGAAACTTTAAACCGAGGTCCTGACTCTCAGTGGTCATAAAACATCCTATGACACGTATCGCAAAGACTAGGGGGCTCCCAGGTTTCCTGGTTAAAGTCCCAATTTGCCCTCCTAATCATCACCCCACTGTAATTGGTCCTTTCCCTCACTCTCCACCTCAAGCTGCCGTGAAGGCTGCCGTGCATCACCCAGGTGGGTGCTACACATTGGTGGTGAGCTCCCCAATTCCACTGTAAAGCACTTTGAATCAACTGTATTGTGCTAAAATGCGCTAAATAAATACATTTGACTTGACTTGACTATTGTAGGCCCTCATTTCCTCCTGATGCATGATGATGCCCACACTGTAAAAAACGTGAAAAATGTGTGGAAACTCGTTGCCTCAAATGAGTTGAGTAACTATAACCAAAGTCCTCCTATATAAGTGTCTCTGCTATAACTTATCTTTTTAGATGTAAAGTGCTTTTAACTTGAAAAAGATAAGTTATAGTTACTTGACTCATTTTAGGCAACGAGTTTCCACACATTTTTCAAGTAACCATTACAAATAGTTTTTACATTGCATCATCCTCATGTGGCAAGAGTATGCAGGCAGTACCCAGAGGATGGAGGAATTGAGACAGTAAGGGACATCCCACAAGACACCATCCACCGTTTCGTAGGAGCATGCCGCAGCGTTATCAAGCATGCATACAGAGCAGATATGGGTCACACAAGATATTGAGAAGCATTTTGACTTGCAGAAAATAGATTTCCGGTTAGTCTGCCACATCATGGGCTAGCCTTTGGTTTTTGGGGTCTCTGTACAAAATAAACTCCCTGGAGACTGAAAACCATGAAAAGATGTGACTTTGCCTTATCCCTATCTGTACAGATGTATTCAACAACTTTTTTTTTTTTTTTTGAGATCTGTTGTGTTGGTTTTTAACCTGAGGAGGTGTAGTAGCTTGTACCACCTTGTCCCATGATTCTGACATTCTTAATTTTAATGACAACTTTGGCTTGGTATTTCTTATTTTCTTTCATTCATACAATCACATAAATGCAAACTTAGCCTACTTCATAATATAGAAATTGGAGTCAAATAAAACAGTGTTCCTTTATGAATTAATCATAATACTAATTCTAATACGGCTATCACATTGTACATTAATGTAATTGTACTTCATTTGTATTAACATACATATTACATAACAAAATACAACAATACATATACAAATCTTAAATACAACTCATTCATCAATGACAAATTTTAAACAAACCTATTTTCAGATGTAACATAATATAAAGTCACATAAATGCAAACTTACACTTCATAATATGGAAATTGGCGTCACCTGAAAAAAGAACATGCAAAAAAACAAATCCTTTATCAATTAACTATTATACTAATGTACATTATTTAGGCCTACAAACTTTTTGTTCAAGACAAGATAAAGTACAGTAACTACAGTGGTTTCACAACTGACATCAATCATTCCTGAGACAGCACTTAATCTTATGTCCACAACTTCTGCACAGTACCTTTCGAATCTGAGGAAGTTGTAGCCCATAAATTATAGGGTTCAGTAGTGGAGGAAAAATCAGAAATTGTATTGCTAGTGTATTCCTTATACCAACTGGAAGATTTGCTGATCCCCCCCAGCTGTAAAGAACATCAAACATTCCTGTTATGATATAGATTACCATAACCAAAATATGAGGAACACAAGTTTTACTGAACTTCCTTCTACCCTCTCTGGATCCAACACAAACCTGGATAATTCGTACATAAGAAATTACAATTAAAACAACCTGAATGAGATAAAATGTAATCACAGTCATACTCCATGCCTGGTTAACTTTGGCTTGATAACATCCCAGCTTTAGCATTGAAGGATTGTCACAGAATAGTTTGTGGATACGAGATCCACAAATAGGTATTCTTACAGTGAGGAGAACAACAATTGCTGTTGATAAGAGTGGGTAAAGCCAGGCTAATACAAGTAGCTTTGTAACAGCATTTGGAGTCAAAATGCTGTGGTATTGCAGGGGTTTGCAAATTGCCACATAGCGGTCATAAGACATTACTGCTAAAACAGCCATTTCACATAGTGCAGAACTATAAATCACATATATTTGACTCATGCACCAACTGTACGTTATTGTGTGAGTATCAGAGTTCAAGTCCAGCAGAAATTTGGGGTAAAAACCCACAGTGCCATAAAGTCCATTAGCACACAGATTAGAGATGAAAATGTACATGGGCTCATGAAGACTTTTATCTACAGTCACTGTAAAGATCAAAATTATGTTGAATACAATGATAAGAATATAAAGTATGAATGTAAACAGGAAGTACAGAGGTTTGTAAATTCCTGATTCTTGCAGTCCAGAAAGAGAAATTAGTTTGAAGGCGGATAAGTTCCCCATCATTGCAGGTATATTTCACATGCAATTTGAAAGACTATTTTTAAATTTAAACTCATACAAATACAATCATAAACCAAGCAGGAGTTCATATTGTCATTCTTTAAAGTATTTTTTGATGAATGTTCCTAAATCATATTAGAAAACATTTCCTATAACAGTTGACCTTATTGTGAGCACAAGGAGTAGATCTATACATTTATAGGCCTACAACTCCACCTTAAAGACCTACCTTAGAATCACTGGGAAAACATGTACCACCTTTAGGGACACAACCAACACAAAATGTTGCCAACATTACAAAGCAAATTATCTATTGCAACAATCATTTCTACAATCAGAACATCACCATTATCTATTGATAAAATAGAGATAAAAAGTCAATTTGATTTTAAAAGCATCACAAAACCTAAAAAAAAAGATGACGTTATTTATTATTTTATTTTTTTGCTTTATATACAGTATACTATGTGTGATTTTCCTGCGTTACTGCTAATCAAAGTTTGAGCCAGTTCATGCACCTAAAACAAAAAACTATGTTCCATTTCATTTGGTCAACATGCCACAGAATAGGTCATCCGGGGCGAGTTGTTAGGATAGTAAATGAACTGCTCTCGGCTACGTGCGTACAATCAACCTCACCTTACATACAGGTGCATGCATGCTGGCAATTTCTCTTTTTTTACATCCTTACAATCGAATCACACAGAAACCTGTGCGTGAGCAGTGCGGGCACGGTTTTGGGGCGATATCATTTAGAATACATGTTAACAGGTTAGGTCATTCAGAATGCACACCTGTTCTGCACGGCTCCTGTCCAGTTTCTGAGCAGCTCCCGCGCTGCTTTTTTGAAATAGAAACGAGTTCTATTTTTCCAAGCGTTTTTAGCGCGGGAAGTGAGACTTGCGCGTTGTCCATAGATTTTGAATGCAGAGCTCGGGCAGCCGGTTCGCGCAAAACACCGCAGAGACAATTTCTTGTGTGAACGCCCAAGCCCACAGGCACCGCTCACGGACCGCCCTGCTCCCGCACCGCGAATGCGCAGTTTGTGTGTGAAACGGGCCTTAGACAGGTAGCTGAATCAAGACGTGAAGAAAACAAGTACATTTGTGGAGCTAGAAATTGCCAAGGACAGGATCCGTTCTGGACATACCCATGGCTGGATGCCAGAGTGCCCAGACGGTGGTTGGTGCGGTCTGATCTTTTGTGGGGACTGCCCAACCGTACTTGGAATACAAGTCTGTGATGACAAGCAGATACGGACAGGTGTCTGCTGGTCAGCCCAGGGATAAATAATCTATAGCCACTGTTTCTAAAGGTAAGATGTCAGGATGGGCACAAGGGGTGCCTTTACATCTGGTCCACTATTATTTCGCAAGCAGTGGAAACACATGGACGTCCAACCTTACAGATCAATCCCCAAGCCCGGCCAGTAGAAGGACCTCCTTACCAGTGCCTCAACCTTTGCCACCCCCATGTGACCGGCAGCCTCGTGATACCGCTCCCACAATTCCGCCACACTGCACATGTGCTTCTTCTGCAACCAATCAGACAGGAAGATCTCGGCCCAACACAACAGAAAAAGGGAGGTTATCAGAGACACCTACTGTTAGAAGATACACCTGTCCTTGCACCTTCAGGGAGACATCAGCAGTCAACAGCAGTTTCCCCTCCCCATAGACACATTGAACAGGGATGGGGCATGCACTCTGGATCACACCACAGGGGACTGACACACTAGCCTCTGATCACTGCCAGAATGAGGGCCTGGAGCTGTTTGCCATTCACATTCACGCTGATTGTTTTCAAACTGGATTTAACATTCTGTTGTTTCAGGTTTAGCTTTTGGTTTGGAGACACAGCACATGTTCAGTCTCTTTGCTGCCTTCTTGGGACACATTGGCTTCATATGGTCTTCCTGGCCACACTGAAAATACACAGGTACCTGGCTGGTGGGTCTTGGTGAGAAGGCAGACGTTTCCTTCAAGGGAGGTTTACCTGGCACCTGTTGAGTGGGAGGAGGTTGATGCCGCTCTCTGACATTCTCCCAGGTGTTGTATGGCCAGAGCTCACGCACCCAGACCTACAACTCTGGAGACAACATTCGCAGATATTGCACAGAAAATGAGAATTTCACCAACCTCCTCTGCTGTTTTACCTCTAGGTTGGATCCATTTTATGTGGAGTTCCTTCAATTGTACATAGAGCTTTTAAGGACTCTCGTCAGGACCAACCTCTAGAGATCGAAATCTTTGGCGGTATGTTTCTGGGTTGATGTCATATTTCCGCAGTATGGCCGTCTGGACCTGATTGTAGTCTAGGGCTTTATCACCATCCATGTGGACGTATCCACCTCTGGCCTTCCCTGGCAACAATGGTGCTAGGTGTAGGGTCCAGTCTTGACGTGGCCACTGGCAACCCACAGCAACAAGCTTTGTGGTGGAAGACGGACACTTCCACCTCATCTTCAGACTCACGATCACCATGCTGATACCTGGCTCAACCAAGGGCTCCCTCTGGTGGCTGCAATGCTCGTTGTTTCCATCCACGCTTTGCCGCACCAGCCCCAATTGTTGTTTGACCGCCTCAAGCGTCTGCTCTGCTCAGCCATTTCTTGATGGTGCTTAACCCCTGAGCATCATGTGCTGCAATATGACTTCGCAGGAGGCTGGCAAGTTCATTCAAGGCGGTCTTCACCGCCATTTCCTGGACTCTCTTCATCCTCCGTACTTCCATCAGATGTGCAACCCAATGGCTCTGTTGATGTTGAGCGCTGCATTCCTCTCCCTCACTCACGAAAAAATAAGAAAAGAAAAAAATGAGAAAGTGGTAGGAAAAAAAGTCCAACTGCGCCCCCTACTGGCAAGATCCCACCGCTGCCACCTTATGTGAGGACTAAGCATTCGGCACAGGACACAGAGGTTAAAGGACTCGTTTTACCCAGTGTATGTGACAGACAGAGGTTCGAACATTGTTGCAGCTCTTCACGCTGTCACAAGATTGAATTGTGTAGCTCATGTTCTGAACACTGTTGTGCATACCACACTGGTGAAGATCTATTTGGTGAAGAGGTTGATGGGCTCATTGAGTGCCAAATCTCTCGTTACATATTAGCCAATCAGAAGCAAAACAGGGTGGGTCTTAACACAACGTGCCTCGATCAACCTAAACTTCAGTATAGTAGAGAGCACAGTATTGCATGGAGTAGACACGATGCACTTTATGAAGACAGGGGAAAATACCCTCGCCATGGATAAAGGCGCTGGGCATGGCTGGAGGAGATTGGCCTGAATGGCAAGCCATTTAGCAGCTGGTGTAAGAAGCTGAGGGAGCCAGGAGCTTGCTTCTGCACGTTGTGCTCGAGGAAGCTCATGTATGCATCCAGCGGCAAGAATGCTCTAGCTAAACACGAGTCAGACCCTGGTCACAGAGCAGCTGTTCGTGCTGTCCTACACACAACACGCCTACCAGGAGCAACAACAACAGCTGATGTACCAGCATCCATAACTGACTTTGTCTGTGAATCCAAAATCCGAGTGTGTGCATTTATCGCAGAACACAACCTCTCCTTCATGCTCGCAAAACCCCTGGTCAATCTGTATAAAAAAGTAGCGGAAGACATAATTGCATTAGGTAAAATGTCCATTTCAACACTCACGGGATAACACCTGAGTTGCATTAATATGACCCGGAACTGGTTCTGTTGTCGTATTGTACTAAATGCTAGCCCAAGCTGATGCCATTCATTCATTGACATTCATTCGATCATTCAGCCATGGAGTCTTTTACGCTTTTTAGAGGACCAAAGAGAGTGAGGATCCGGGAGGATGATCTGACAGTGGAGAAGGTTGGGAGGATTTTTCAGGTGAATACATTAAAGCACGAAGATGATTAGCCATCTTGCAAAATATTGTGGTTATTAATTTTGTCGTAAAATTGGACTAGCCAGTTGAACCACACTGGCTAGCTCCTAAAGGTGAATCGCACTGTAGCTTAGCTAAGCAAATGTCAGTGAAAAAGAAGTAGAGTGCACAGTCCAACAACGTTGAACTTGTTGAACTGTTTTTCCCCAAAAAACATTCAGTTGACGATTTAGTCTGTTGGTTCAAGGTGAAATGATAAGTAGTGGTGATAAGTACTCGAATGATATTTTTTCAACCTAAAATTGTGAACATCATTTTCTGGTTTGGAAATTGAGTTTGCTTTGCGCAGGACTGCATGACATTGTAACTCAGTCCGAGCTTAAATTAACATTTAACACTTGGTTGCTTTGCATGATGTAGATAATGCATCAGCACTGTGACTGTGACACAGGAGAAAGACCGCTATCGAACACAGGCTATGATGACTTTTCAGCTAGACTAGCTTCTAGCAGCAAGGGCAAGGACAAGTGCTTGGCTCCATGGTGTCCCATATCAATGAAATTTAATGAAATTGTACATTTTCAACAGTATATCTGCAAAAGCGGATTAGATGTACTTTATAAACAAGAGTCAGTAGGCATATTGCAAAGCAAACAAATATAAGGAATGAATGGGCAGAGAGAGAAAAGGCGTTCTATCAGCATCCTGAGAGCAACTGAAGGTCAGCGACCGAATGTCCCCGGCGGGCGCTGGGGCGTTTGAGCGTGCGTGCCTCATCAGAGATGAACTTGCCCTCTACTGTTGTGAAGTTATCTCAGAGATGGCTGTGGATTGTGTGTCACAACAAATGCAACAATTGTCTGGTTTTATCAACAGAGTTGTTCGCCTTACAGTGGGAGAACGAGGAGCATAATTTGACCAATTAAGGCGTATTTAATGGGAGAAAAAACACGCATCGCCGAAACGGCTGAACTGTAATTATTAGGCTTACTACTTTTGGACACGAAATTTGCACAGATTAAATTCCTTGAGTGCAGAAACTCGGGTGTGAAAATGCAAAACACCCCCTGTTGTGTGTGGGTAGGAAGGAAATTACAAAAGTCATCTAAAACATTGTCTTGTACTTAAGCATCGCAGTTCTGGAGGCAGAACAGCCGCAAGATCTTTGTACTGCCAGAGGGGGAGTTTGATGACCTCCAGCAGCGAACGGCCAAAGTGAGGTATGTAACATCTTGTCACATGTCAGTTTAGCCATACAATTGACAGAGTAGAGTAGAGTACAGTGAAATGTATCAATCCCCAACGAAATTCAGGTGTTCAGTAGCATACACACATACAAATTCATTTACATATATTTCATAAAAATATATACTATATTTAGATATATTAAACATATACATATCAAGAGTCTCTCAGTGCAGCAATGGGGGTGGGGGGAGGTGGACTAGCTGGTGCAGGCAAGTCAGATGAAAGGCGCAGATGGTGGGGGGTGGGATCTGGCAGATCAGCAGCCTCGGTAAAAGGAGAAAGGTAGAGATACGTGTGAGAGGTAGAGATCGTTATACTGTCCAGTCACCGATGACAATCTCTTCCTGTGTGTCATTTTTCGAGTACTATGTACTGTGTACTATTAAGAAGCTGATAATGTACATGTTGTCAGTCATTATTCGTCCATCCATGTCTTCGCAGTCGCAAAGAAGACAACACCCTGTTGGACCGGGCGGAAGAGGTGAAGGTGGCTGCAGAGTCCCTGGATACTGTGGCTAATGCCATTAAGAAGCTGGCAGAGGTGGCTACTGCCCACCTGCAGAGACCAGGCTTGCGGCCCGCCAAGGATGCTATGGCATGCCTTGTTTGCAAAGGTATGGAAAAATGTTGATGCCATACATGCACATAACTGAGACATGCAGTCTTTTTTCAGAGATATATAAAGCCCTGGAGTGGAGGAGTGGAGTAGAGGTTCATTCATTCTTTATGTAAGGCATTCAATGACAAAGTGTTTGATTAACATTACAAAAGTAACTGATGATTCATGAAAAAACAGACTTGTTCACAGCCATTTGCATGGGTGGACAGAAGCAAATTTTTAAAATTGCTGAAAGCAATGAGAAACTGACTTTTTACTTTCACGTTTTTAATTCCGTTGTGAGAAACGTGCCAAACCAACTTAGAAAAGCTGTAAGTACTGAACCGTGGAGACGGAGCAAGGTGGGCTGGTTTCACTGGGCAGACGTTTAAAGTTCTTCAGTGTAGCCTACAGGTTATATTATGTCAGCTGCAAGGCATAGCCCTGAAGCATGTTGTTTCAATTGCTACTGATGGAGCCCCAAGTATGACTGGGAGAGAGAGGGGATTAGTCTCCCTTTTAAGGGCACATCACCCTGACCTCATGGCATACCACTGTGTCATTCATCAGATGGTTTTGTGTGCCAGCTTGGGAAAGGGGTTTTCAGAAATCATGTCAACAGTGATGAAGCTCATCAACTTTTTGAGAGCCTCCTCTGCTTTGCAGCATCGCCTGCTACGCACATTCCTCACAGAGGTGTATGCAGAATATGATGATTTACTTCTCCACAATAATGTCAGGTGGCTTAGTAAGGGGAAGGTGTTGGAGTGTTTTTGGGCACTGCGGAAGGAGTTAGAAACATTTCTACTGAATCAGACCAGTCCCAAAGCAAAACCATTTGTGGAATTTCTCCAAAACAATGAAAATATGGAAATTGCTGCATTTCTGACAGACATTACTTACCACCTCAATGATTTGAATTTGAAGCTCCAGGGCAAAAATAACACAGTGTGTGACCTCATGTCAGCTATCCGTGCTTTTCAAAGGAAGCTGGAAATTTACAAAAGTGACCTACAAGAGGGAAGCCTGCTTCACTTCCCAAATCTGAAAAGCCAAGGTGCAGAGCCACAACACTACAATTATGTGGAATTTGTGGACAAGTTGATTGCAAATTTTGAAACCCGGTTTGGAGATTTCCCCCTGGGAAAACAGGTCTTGCTGTGTGTTGAAAATCCATTCCTGGTGAAAAATGTGACCGAATTCTCAAATGAAGCCCTGAAGGTCTGCCCATGGGTTAGTGCTGCTTCTCTACAAACAGAGCTGATTGAGCTTCAAGAAAACCTTGCCCTGCAGGAATCTCTCTGCGACCCCAAAGATGGCCCCTGCAGGTGTCTTGCAGAAGATGGCCCTGCATATTCTAACTATGTTTCCTTCCACTTACTCCTGTGAGTCAGGCCTCTCAACAATGACAATGGTGAAGAACAAATACAGGGGCAAACTCACCAATGAACATTTGCACCAGTGCCAAAGTTTAAAGAACTGGTGCCACAGAAGAAGTGCAACTTTTCACACTGACATGGACAGAACCTATCATTTGTACATAGTTCAAATGTTCATTGTGGATTTATCATCTTTTTCCTTTGGAGTTCAAATTTTGGATATGCGACTGCCTCGGACCCTGGAAAGATTGGAAATTTGGTGAGTGGACCTTTTCAGTTTGTAGTTGAGTACCCCTGTTCTATATGAAAATGTGTTGTCCTTCACAGAAAATGGGCGGCGAGTCTAATGCAAATGTTTCACTTGAGCTCAATTTGCAGTTTTCAATCAGCTTTATCGAGACAGAAAACAATGACCAATGCTTACGACATGTTTCATTTGTTATATGACCACTTTTTATTATGTATATGTAGTTGTTACTGAACGATTCAAAACTGGCAATGCCGATCACAGCTTACGAATGCCTTCTTGCTGACTCAATCAGGTACAGCAGGGCATCCTGAAATGGCTTTAAGTTATTGTGCACTGCACCTTCATACATTTCAAACATGTTGGAAAATACTGCCCCGAACTCTGCCTCTGACCTCATCTTCGCTTCAGGTGTTCCGAAAGGGTCTTCTCGAAAGCATGAGTCCCTGGCCAGAGAGGAGTTCAGCTCCCGGTCATACCTCGCAGCTGCCTCTGGGGGGGATGGCAAGGGCTCCTGTGACACTCTGATGGCTTTGAGAGGGCCCTGACACTTCAAGTAGGCCTACTAAAACAATTTCTGAAACAATGTGCCTATTTGGTACTGAGCTTCAACCAAACTTTATTTGGCCATCCCTAGATTTTGGCTCCGCACCGATCGGCTTTCGCCCAGGCTAGAACCTACCTCATGAACTGCGCGAGCCAGCTCTACCTCCAATCGGTCGTTTGTAAGAGGACGCCTCAACAAATCATGGTTGGAGCAGTATCGCCGAATACTCCTTTCAGAGAAGCCTCTCTGATCACCAAATTCAGCGATTAATCGCTCAGAAATTTCTGCATAAGACATGCCGCACAGTTGCGCAGGGAGAACCCGCACCTGCTGGATATATCTGGCGACACAGTCCATATGGTGTCTGACGGTGCAAAAGCCCTGATGAGCCCTTTCAAGGCAGAAGTGGAAGATTTCTGCTCTAATGTGTATTATGATATTGAGAAGTCTACGAAGCAGAAAGAAATATTTTCGGGAATTTCAGAGATTACTCCATCTTACACCGAAGAGCTTGATCAGGCCCATCAGTAACAGGTTCCTGCAGATGTTGGAGGTGTGCAATAGGGTGAAAGAACTCGGGGATGGTGGACTGTAAGATGGTGTATTTACTCCTAACCAGGCCAATCACTCTTTCCACGTGTATGCGTACTGAAGCGAGCCCCCTTGTGGACTCGAGCTCCAGTGGATGCATCTGTTCTTTTCCTTTGGTGAATGCTGGAAGTTTTAATTGTGCGTGATACAGGCTAAAAGTGTTCTTCACATTGAAACCTCTATCAGCAAGGACAACATCCCCAGGATACAGTTTCTTAAGGTAGCCACAATTGTCTGTGATGTGCTTGTCATTTGTCCGCGAGATGACGCCCTGTGGTGTGACTGAAATAAGGTATTTTACCGTGTTGTAGTGTTTGTACTGCGAGTATGTCTGTGCCCTACTTCTAAATTGAGCTGGCTTCTCTATGAATATCTCAAAACAATCTATTATGAAGGCACAATTTGTAAAACATTCTCTCAAAACACATTGGTAGGCTCATCTGAATCTGATCTTTTTTTGGACATAAGATGGACATGCTTGTAGCGTACATTGATGCTGTTGAGAAGAAAAACGTGCCAAACCCCAACACGGCCTCCTACGACATCCTTTTGGCAGCATTTGCTGATGATTTAATAATACCAAAGCTACATTCACATGTATCAGATTAGTCTGTGATTAGTCTGTGACCGAATCAGCAGTTGTGGGGGTGTTTTAAAAGTGCTTCTGACAAATGAGCTCCTTGCTTCGGCATCATCTGCAAGATCTCAGTATAGACTGTACCTGGAGAATGAAAGAAAGAAAAGAGGAAGGCAACTGAGGATGAGCTCTTGGACCTCAGAACCCAGCGTGATGTTAAGCAGTGTCTGTGAGTCACTTCAAAATGACGCAGACAAGTTGGCCGAACAAGCTGAGGGAAAGGCCGGATCCAAAATGGCTGAACTTATCACGAAGTCCAACACACTTCGCAGAAGACAGAAAGAAACAAAAGAAGGGCTTCGTCATTTGGAGGAAAGGATTGAAGAGAAGTCTGCACAACTGAGGCTTTTGTGACTGTGCCTCTCTCCTCTCTCAATCACACAATTTCCCTTCCTGTCCATTCATTTTTCTTTCCTTATCTCTTTTCTCCCTCTCTCTCTATGTGTGTGTGTGTGTATTTCTTCCACCATATCAGTCCTTTCCTCTGTCTTCTCCCTCTCTCTCTTCTCTACTCCCTCCCTCTCTCTCTTCCTTTTTCACTCTCTCCCTCGCTCACTTAATCTGCCAGTGTAATTTATCAGCTGATGAATGCAGGTAAAGTTGTTGTCTCTTCAAATTTATTTTGAGACATGTTCAAAAGTGTTTGAACTTTTATCTGACATTATATCAATCAATTAATAACAATGTTTACCATCCATTACCACTCTTTGAACAGTTCTTGAATCCAAAGTGTAAACCCTATAGGTTTTATAGGTTATAGTTACATGTTACCTCTTGTGATGACATCAGTTGCTCCTTTTAAGAGAGAAATTCACCACTTCAGTGTGTGTAATATGACACATTTTATTAAATGTTTCTTAATGTTAATCATTGTTGTCCTGTCATTTATTTTAAGACGTGTCAAGTTAACCTTAGGGTGAAGCTAAGGGTTATGGTTAGGATACCCACCCCCTAACAACTGATTAACTTGATCATTTTTTTTCCCCCTGTGTGATTAAAAGTGCAAATTGACATTGCTATATAGTCACTTGTATAATTGCTGAAAAGTGTTCATATCCATGATAAATTATTCAGATTATTTTGATGATAACAGAGTCAGCTTCTCTGACCCTCCCTATAAATGCATGATAAACCAAGCTTTATGCATATGCCAAACCTTGCTGTTTCTACTGTTAAATTGTTTTGTGGTTATTGTGATGAAAATCACAATGATGTTTTTTTTTACATACATAAAAATATTGTTCAGTTATTGTTATCACATCACCATGGATTGACTTTGATTCCATGCTTCTAAACACGTTGGGCTTGTAGTGCGGACACCGCACCTGTATATGCCACCGTGATTCATGATCATAATTATGATTAAAAAGAACACAAGGTTTCGTCCAGTCATAATCACATATACATTACATACATACATTTAAAATGTATTTTAATAATCTAGGTTACAGAATATAATTGTTCAATACAACTCAATTCATATCTGAATATATGAATCATTTTTATATTCTTTACTATGTTTACTACCTTTTGTCCTAGGCATGCCAATAACTATGAAGTGACATTAATCCATTAGTATCTCTAGCATTTTGTTCAACATCAACCACCTATTCCAATTTTGTATTTACAACTATGCCTGCATAGTACTTTCCGAATCTGAGGAAGTTGTAGCCCATAAATTACAGGGTTCAGCAATGGGGGTAATATCAAAAATTGTACGGTCAGTGCATTCCGTATACCAACTGGCAAAGTTGCTGAGCTACCCCAGCTATAAAGTACATCAAATAATCCAGTCATTGTATAAAGTGCTATTACCACAATATGAGGAACACAAGTTTTACTGAACTTTCTCCTACCCTCTCTAGATGCTATACAAACCTGGATAATACAACCATATGAACCTACAATTAAAAGAAATTGTACAATAAAAAGTGTAACTAGAGTCATATCCCATGCAAAGTTAGCTATGTCTTCATAACATCCCAGCTTTAACACTGAGGGATTGTCACAGAATAATTTAGGTATGTGAGACCCACAAATAGGTATTCTTGCAGTGAGAAGAACCACTACTGCTGTTGTCACCAGTGGGTAAGTCCAGGCTAATACAAGTAGCTTCAACACAGCTTGTGGGGTCAAAATGCTGTGGTACTGCAGTGGTTTGCAAATTGCCACATAGCGGTCATAAGACATGAGTGTTAACACTGCCAGTTCACACTGTCCAGAGCAATAAATCACATATATTTGACTCAAGCACCAACTGTGGGTTATAGTGTGAATATCAGATTGCAAGTCCAGCAGAAATTTAGGATAAAATCCAACAGTACAAAAAAGTCCATTTGCACACAGATTAGAGATGAAAATATACATGGGCTCATGGAGGCTTTTTTCCACAGTCACAGTGCAGATCAGAGTTAAATTGAATGTAATGATAAGGATATAAAGTATTAATGTCAAAAAGAAGTACAGATGCTTATGAACTACTGATTCATGTAGCCCAGAAAGAAAAAGGAGGTTAAAGGTAGATACATTTCCCATCATTTCATGGTAATCAAAATTACTTCACATATTATTCAAACACATCAACACATCATCATACACAAAGAAGCAGTTCATATTGTAGAGTGTGAAAAAGAATGTTGGATTAAAATGCTTTTAGATAAAAATTGCAGTCCTTTGGCCAGCATTTGCCTCATTGTGAGTTCAAGGAGAGTAGATTGCTAATTTATACCATGGGATGTGATTTGGGCGAATTGATCTGTTGTGCTGGGTGTCATTGTGATGGTGGTGGTGACGCAACAGCATTCCAGGGCTTTTTTTTGTAACCTGCACCCGTCAGTTCTCTACTGCCTGTGTGTGTGCCATCAGGGGATTCTCTCCTTGAGTGGCTGGGGATGTATAACAAACAAGTTGTGGAAAAGGGGGAAGGAGGAGGAGGTGAGTCATCCATTTAGAATTTGTTCTCAAAAGAGTTTGGGAAGTGGTCAGGCACTCAACCAATAATGCATTTGCTGGCATCTCACACATTCATAACTTCATGGCAAAAATGGCTAAAATAAAACTGTTAGTTGGACACATTGCATGGACTTTAGAGATTTAATTGGAAAATTATGAGCAAATTATGACAGCCACCGCCCAAAAATGACAGTCGGCCCACCAGGCATTGCCCTGTATGCCCTATGGCCAGTCCATGCCTGCTCATGTCTTTATTTATAGTTCAATAATAAGATGGATGGTTGGCCAATAGCCCATGGGCTATTCTACGGCATAGGCAATTTTAGCCATTCTAGGCAATTTCAGCCATTGTAGCCTAATTTTAATACATTTTAATAAATACTTTGAATAAAATAAAAAAGGCACATTCTTCATAATAAAATGTTATCAGGAAGAATGTGGCTACTCTTCATGTCCCTGTACTACAAGGCACGAATGTCTGTGCATGCCTTGATCAACTTTAAAATTATTGCTAGGCAAATACATTTTAATATCATCATCCCAAAGTTGGAGAAAGCTGATTTCCACAGGATTATTTGTGAAAATCATTTAAAAAGTTTGTAAAAGTCTGTGATTTTCAAGCACAGCGCGCATCAAAAAGGGGGACAAATACGCGTCCACTTGATATTCGGCCGGACGCTGGACAGGGCATGGAAAAGCCGGACTGTCCGGCATAAGGCCGGACATGTGGCCACCCTAACATTGGTACAGAGAATTCCATAGCTTGGTCATGAAGTAGGCTAAGCTACGGTAACGCTACAACAACAGAAACCCAACTTTATCTCTTACAACTCCTGATCCTGCTTGCTTTTAGTGCAGTATAGAATTGATCTCTGCAAACAATGCCAATGGTGGAATGCCAGACGGAGTCGTGGAGGGAAATCATTATTGAGCGGAGCTACGTAGGAAGGCAAAGCCAGGCTAGCAAATAACAGTACATTGTATAATTATGATTGTAATGATTGAGATGAATTGATGTTATTTATTGATACAATGTAACTTTACACATGAGCAGTGTTTGCACAATGGTAATTGACTTATGACCAAATATTTATGACTGTATTGATGGTTTGATGTAATGACGAAAAGAACATTAATTTTGGTATATATGGATTGATGTACTTTGATATTGAAAAGAGAACTAATTTTGTTATTTATTTATTGATGTACTATTGATATTCATATATTGATGTATAGATGCATTATTGAAACTGTCCTTCCAAGATAGCATCTCTGGACATTGTATAGGGCTAGTAATGAACTCTGATCTAATTTTTGCACTTTGCACTTTTCTCACATTTGGAGTTGCACATTGCATGCATGCATATTTGCATAGAAGACTGACCCTGGGGATATAGATTGTGCATTAGGATGGAGGTGTATCTGGATTTTTTATTTTTTATTGTTGTATTGTAAATGGAATGGTGTCTTGCAGGGGTGAGGTCATGTGACCACCACAGATCACCTATATCACCTGTGGGTGGCAAGCATATGATAAGTGAACCTGATGAAGCAACGAGCGAAACGCGTTGTTCACAAACAAAAATAAATCAGCAAAACTTAATTCCAGTGTGCGGTGATTTTATACTTTTGGATTACCTGATGAGAAGCTGCATGTTGCCAGCACCTGGAGAAGGCTGTGCAGAGGGACATCTAATATATTAAGTACATTATATAATTTTGATGTTGTATGCTTTAACTCAGTGTTTCTCAAACTGTGGGGCGGGCCCCACTAGTGGGGCGCAGACACATGACAGGTGGGGCGCGAGACATCTCATTGCAATTGACCAGTGGCCCAACCATGCACCCCGAATTCACAGCTATGTCAGTAATGCACATATGACAGTAAATTGTTGCTGTGATAAGGGGTTTGAGAGAAATTTGGCTTTGAATTAGTAACATTGACAAAAATCCCAAAGTATTCCTCACAGAGATATTATGCGCAAATTGAGCCTTCCAGGTGGGGCGTGAAAATTCTCTGCCTTCCAAAATGGGGAATGACAGAAAAAGTTTGAGAAACACTGCTTTAACTTATATGGTAATGGAGTTTTCCCTCCTGGGTCAATTGGGTTTATTTGCGTGATTCCTACGCCTTGCCTATACATTTTCTATTTAATTGAGTGAAGATGAATGTTGAGCCTGTACTGTACCTACAAGACAACAAATTTACTCTTATCTGTCTGTGTTACCGTTATTAACAATACTTTGCGCATGCCCATGGTTTTGTTCTCAATTATATAGTTTATTGATTGATGTACACACAAACTCACAAGTGACTTTTGATTTTCATCTGTTAAGCCGGCTGCACACTGGTTCCGACAGCATTGCGGAGCACTTTCCAACGAATTGGACAATTTCGCACCGAACCTACATGTAGCCCCGTAGCATGAGAAATAACAATGGATGTCAATGGACGGCTCCGACAAAAAATATACTTCAATCGTAATTCACAATCGACGGTGGAAGGGTTCGGAGCTGGTGTGTGGGGTTGCATTGAAAACAATGGAATAGACTGTAGGAAGCAGAGTGCTCAGCACTGTGTCGGAACCGGTGTGCGGAGGCCTTTATTCTCGCCTCTGTCACTACTTAAAGGAGAGTACCGGAGTGAATTCAAGCATAGCCCTGTTGAAAGAGCTTGCATGATGCGCTAGTTAGCGAGTGGAACAAAATAATTTGGTACAGCACAGACCGAACGCGAATGCAGAAGCCAACAGGCACTTTACACTGAATCAATGGGACCTGACTATTGGAAACCGAAAGTAAGATCTGAGGTTACATTGACTCAATGTACAGTGTTTCGCGTTAGGTCTGTGCTGTTCGAAAATCTTTCATTTCATGCGAAATATTTTGCTGTTAGAAGACTCGTGCAGCAGGACTATGCTGAAACTTACTCCGGTATATTACTTTAATAGAACTAGCAAAGATAGCTAATCTTTGTCAGGATTAGCCACATTTCCAGGCAAGAAATCTGTAAACAAATGTTGCTACGATTACAACGTTCTCATTGGCCAGCTCTGAAATGAGAACGTAGCAGGTCATCATGAATGAGACAAGAGAAGGGGACCAAAACAGAAGTGGAGAGATGTATATTTTCAATCATGGTACTTTAGAGATGTATGTTTTGAGGTCAGACCTCTTGAAAAAGAGAAGCCTTTAATATGGCTCCAATAATATGGGAATTATTAGGGAATTATTTCTGTAAATTCATTGTAAATTGATTTGGGAGGGTTTTGCACCTGAATAATTTAAATAGCTTTTAGGCCCATATCTATTCTATAGCCTAAAAAACTGAGTGTAGCCTATGTTGTCATTCAAATGCAACTGAATCTCCATTAATACAACTAAATTATGCATATTTCAATTGAACAAACAAGCATGACAAGCAACTCGGTCGCCAAACAATCAATAATGATTATTTATTATCAAGCAACACAGACTGGGTGTAACAAAGCAACACCAGTAGCTAAACAGACAGTAAAGGGATTAAACAATTCCAACCCCAGCAGCTAGCTAAACAAGCTGCATATAAGGTAATAGCCTATACAAAGAACAAAAATACCAAAATAATAAAGCACGCTGTCAGGGCCCGGTGGTGCATGTGAGCAGCTCCCTGAGCTGAAGGCAACACAGCAATCTTGGTGCTGCACTCCAACACGCTGGTGATCCGGGAGAGAGAAAACGTGTATGTGTGTGCCTACCTCTCGTTGACTTCCGGCTGGTCTGCCTGTGTTTTGGTAGCGTGGAGCACAAGTTGGCTGGGGTTGCTACTATCGGGTGTTGTGCTTGAAATTGGTAACCTCACTCACGTCAGATGCAGCGCTCCCTCAGGCGCATCCATCTGATGTCGAGTCCATTAAAAGGTATTTCAGGTCCGATATTAAATGGATGGACTAACCAGGAGACGCGTACGAACCACCGTGATTTTTGACATAACTCATCTCTAGCAACCTTACAACACATCTAACAGTTATATTTGAAAAAGACTTTTATATTATGTGAGTTGAATCGAGTATAATGGTAATTATGCCACAGATTCTAGCGTTTATGTTTGTTTGGAACGTGAAAAACTAGAAATCGCGTGGGCTCATGGGATGCAATTGGTAGGTTTCGATGTAAGTAGTTTAAGTAGGATGACGGACATGTGGTTTATCCAAGTATAGGTAAGTATTTTTGATGACGCCCGGTCTTCTGAAACAATTCTCTTATCAAGCGACATCAGATGCATGCGCCTAAGGAAACGCTGAATCTGACCTGAGTAAGGTTACAGCTTTACTGTGTGCTTTTCGTATTCACTTTTATCTTTGTGACTAGCGTGACATCTGTTTCCTTGTTTCGTAGCCTGCTTCATTCAGCAGTGAAACGGATACAACGTAACTAGCGTGTGTGTGCCATTGTCCGTGCATGTTTGGTAGGTCACTCTTTTTACTCGTTGTAACTAGTGCTGTCAAGCGATTAAAATATTTAATCGCGATTAATCGCATTTTTGCCGTAGTTAACTCATAATTAATCGCGATTAATCGCAAATTTCTTTCTATTCTAAATGTCCCTCGATTTCTTTTTGTCCCATTTTTATTTATTTATTTTCATTTTAATGGTGTTATCAGCATTCATTGGTGGGGGTGAATACTAATTTAAAATGAAAGAGAACACAGTTGCAGCATCAGAAATTATTAACATGTTCAAGTACTGACAGAGAGATGTTGATGTCTTTTATGTTGCTAGTTCACAAGTTTACAAAAAAAAAAAAAAAAAACCCTGGATGTTGGCCCTTTAAATTATACTAACTTATATTTTAAAGAGGCTCAATGAAAATATGGCATTATGGTCTACATGAGTAAACCTACATTGCATGAGCATACCTTTAAAATGCATTTTGCCATATTGGCAATTGCCCTACAAGAAGCTCTCATTTTAGTGACAAGGTCATACGTTCAGAATCAGGTAGGCTATCTCGTTTGCACAAATTATCTCTCTCAGTTGCGCTCCAACCTGTTTCACCTCTCTCACTCGCGCTGCAATTTTGAAACTGATATTAGCCTATTTGCTGGGTATTCAATTCAAGAAAAGGGATTTCTAAGTGACAACATTAATCCTCCAGCTAGTTAACAACCTATATATGCGAACATGCAAGTGAGCGTCAACGATTGTGTCGGTAAAATATTTGTTTTCACTGACATCAAATGACGCTCACAAACATTCTCTCTCTGCTCGCTGCAATTTTGAAAATGATATTAGCCTATTTGCGGGGTATTCAGTTCAAGAGAAGGGACAACATTAATCCTCTAGCTAGTTAACAACCTAAATATGCCAACATGCGAGTGAACGTCAACGATTGTGTCGGTAAAATATTTGTTTTCTCTGACATCGGAGCAGCAGAGCAGAGTGCAGACACCCGTGCCGTGTGTGCAGTGCGTGTGTAGGCTACTGTAGGCATGAGTAGTCTAGGTCCTAGGCTAAGCAGTAGGCCTACTTCAAGCCTAATACAAACACAGGACATACTGAAACGTCGTGAGGTGTTGGAATGTTGGAGATAATTTTTTCTCACCTTCCATTGATAATGGCGGGTCAAATGCGTTAATCGCGCGTTAAAAAAATTGACTGCGTTAAAAAGGGTTTGCGTTAACGCCGTTATTAACGTGTTAAACTGACAGCACTAGTTGTAACAACTTGGCTTTAGCTGGCAAAATTATTAATTGTATCTGGTCTGGTGCATATTGCCGGTAGCCCTCTGTAGTGGCAGTGAGATAGAACAGTTAGAACACAACAGCCATGTATTTCAACAATGTTACATTATAACTTACTTCCAGCCATTTGCGGCGCTGTTCTTTCTACCAATAAACAACCATTCGCCCTCCGCTCGAGCCCTGATGAAGGCTGATGTATCTTCAACTTGTCCCTAGAAAAAGTAACCGTCATCTTATTGCAATCTACGAACTAATTTCATACGGATAGATGCAACCTGTCATATTTTACATTGACATTAAAACATGACAGCAGCAAGCATGACTTCTCACGAGTATCATTGTTTAAAGATTTAATTAATTGAATGCTTTTAGACAAAGTAATGCAAGGTCAAAACACTTCTGTTCAACAAGTTTAGTTAGCGTTAATTTTGCTAATATAAGTCAGGTATACAAGTTAACAGACTGTTAGGCCTACTATGTGGGCCTAATATTTGTATGGGGTTTTATAGTAGCCAAGACCAGATACTTAGTTGTTAATTTTCTCTCAAATTGTTACAGTACGTTACAGTTCATGCTGTGCTAGTTGTACTTTTGTTGTTATTTTGTCAACGTCCACAAACCATAAAGACAAATTTATAGAATGTTGGGCGCTGAAGGAAGCATCGATGCTTCCTTCTAAATTAGCCAAAACGAAGGTACAATTCTACCTTCGAAGGAAGGATTGTATGCATTTATTAAATTCGGACACGCCTTGTTGCCCCCAAATGCTTCCTTCAAAGGCAGCATTTTTGCCTTTTCGGACACAGCCATTGTTCTATTGTATGTAAAGTTGATTTTTCAAGAGATATCACGTCTCACTATTATTTTGCTTCATGTCCCTTAATTTGTAAAATTACCTGCAAATCATACTTTAATAATGCTCTTAATTAACTTTATCTGGTGTCATAGGGCAACATAAAACTGACACATGCGTTTAAAGTGGTAAGCTGTTGGCAATTAAAAGGCATCTCTCAGCAGTTCAACTTTGTGCATTTAGACCTCTGTTTTGTATTCAGGCATAGTAAGGCTACAGCTTCATAGCTTGGTTCATTCTCTCTACAAATTCTGAGAGCAGTTCGTCACGTGGATGCCTTATTGAAGCACTTCACAAACACAGGCAGTAGAAAACTGATGGGTGCATGTTACCCATAAAAGCCCTGGAATGTTATTGTGGCAGGGTTCCTACACATTTTCCATTTAAAAATTCCATACTTTTTCCATTCTCAAATTTGCTACTTTGCGGTAAATTTTTCAGAACATGTTTGAGGAAAAAAGTGTCTGAGCGAAAGTCCACGGTCGGAAGTATGATAGTGTTGGGCCTGTTGATTTTTTGTTTGGCCCAAAACAGAGCGGTATGCATAGCTTAGCCAGATCGTTTGCTGCAAGTTTAACAACAAGTTGAATTGACAACAGAGCCTTCGGCAGCAGTAGCCTCAGTGGCATAAGGCTCTTCACTCATGGACCAACTTAAAGCAAAGGTTTGTTTTTTAGCACTTTTAGTCCCTTTTCTGGAGTGTCTAGGATGAAATAGAACGATCAACACCAAAATTTTGACCATTGGTCCAGTCTCTCTCATTTAGAATTCCCTGTCTGCTTCAGAATGGCTTACATGTGGTGCACATATGATAATGTCCTTAAAACAGTCTTAAACTTTTATTTTAAATCATGTGGAAATCACTGAGTGGTTAGTGGTGTCCATTGACATTCCAAAACCATACTGAAATAGTTCCTATACATTTTTATTTGCCATAATGTTGAGCTAGCTGAGCAATCAGTATGCTGTAAAAAAAAAAAAAAAAAAAAAAAAAAATTGTTCCAGAATGTTCACGAACATGTTCTAAAGGCATTTTAAGACATGCATATAGCAAGCCATTCTGAACAGACTGGGGATTATAAATGAGCCAAATAGCCGAGACAGGATCAATCATCAATATTTTGGTGTCAGATTATTCTATTCCATCCTAGAAAAGGTGCTAAAAGTGCTAAAAAAAAAACAACTTTTCCTTTAACATGATGCTCAACTTATCAATTACATTTGGACATATTTATACTGTAGAGTATGCACTGACTATGGCTAGGCAGCGACGTTAAAATAGCGTGCGCATACTGGGGGCTACACATGTGGGCTACTCAAGGATATGCTGGACATTGTAAGACTGTAAGTCCATAGCCTGTTGTGCACTCACTGTATGGCCTAGAGTAGGACAAATTTTGCCATTTAGGATCTGATTGATGTCTGGAATCATGAATATTTTTCCATACCATCTTTCTTGTTTTCCATACTTTTCAAGACCTGGAAAATACTAAAATCTAATTCCATACTTTTCAATACTGCGTAGGAACCCTGTTGTGGCCTCACCACCACCATCACAATGACACCCAGCACAACAGATCAATTCGCCCAAATCACGTCCCATGGTATAAATTAGCAATCTACTCTCCTTGAGCTCACAATGAAGCAAATGCTGGCCAAAGCACTGCAATTTTTCATCAAAAAGCATTGTAATACAACATTCTTTTTCATACAGTACAATATGAACTGTTTCTTGGTGTATGATTGTCTATGGATACGTTTGAATAATGTGATTTAATGTGATGTAATTTAGATTAACATTTACTGAAATGATGAGAAATGCATCTACCTTTAACCTCCTTTTTCTTTTCTGGGATACAGGAATCAGGAGTTCATAAGCATCTGTATTTCTTTTGACATTAATACTTTATATCCTTATCATCACATTCAATTTAACTCTGATCTGCACTGTGACTGTGGAAAAAAGCCTCCATGAGCCCATGTATATTTTCATCTCTAATCTGTGTGCAAATGGACTTTTTGGCACTGTTGGATTTTACCCTAAATTTCTGCTGGATTTGCAATCTGATATTCACACTATAACCCACAGTTGGTGCTTGAGTCAAATATATGTGATTTATTGCTCTGGACAGTGTGAACTGGCAGTGTTAACACTCATGTCTTATGACCGCTATGTGGCAATTTGCAAACCACTGCAGTACCACAGCATTTTGACCCCGCAAGCTGTGTTGAAGCTACTTGTATTAGCCTGGACTTACCCACTGTTGACAACAGCAGTAGTGGTTCTTCTCACGGCAAGAATACCTATTTGTGGGTCTCGCATACCTAAATTATTCTGCGACAATTCCTCAGTGTTAAAGCTGGGATGTTATAATGACATGGCTAACCTTGCATGGAGTATGACCCTAGTTACAATTTTTATTCTACAATTTCTTTTAATTGTAGGCTCATATGTTTGTATTATCCAGGTTTGTATAGCATCTAGAGAGGGCAGGAGAAAGTTCAGTAAAACTTGTGTTCCTCATATTGTGGTAATAGCACTTTATACAATGACTGGATTATTTGATGTACTTTATAGCTGGGATAGCTCAGCAACTTTGCCAGTTGGTATACGAAATGCACTGACCGTACAATTTTTGATATTACCTCCATTGCTGAACCCTGTAATTTATGGGCTACAACTTCCTCAGATTCGGAAAGTACTATGCAGGCATAGTTGTAAATACAAAACTGGAATAAGTGGTTGATGTTGAACCACGTTCTAGACATACTAATGAGTTAATGTCACTTTATACTTATTGTCATGCCTAGGACAAAAGGTAGTAAACATAGTAAAGAATATAAAAATGATTCATATATTCAGAAATGAATTGAGTTGTACTGAACTGTTAATATTTATATAAAATTATATTCTGTAACCTAGATGATTAAATTGCATTTTAAAAAATGCCAATGTTTATGCCTTTTTAAAAATACATTCTATGGTTTATACCAGGGGTATTCAACCTTTTTCAGCCCAAAGACCCCTTTTCTGTGAGACAGTCTGCTCACGGACCCCCATCCCCAAATGTAGTAGCCTACCACACAGGCACACTCCACATACTAACAGAGACATCAATCTGCCTTTGAGACAGGGCTTGTGTATCTGGGTCCACACACAACTATACCTGATGTATAGTCTGATTTTATTTGATTTATGTATTTGTATGTATTAACAATTGCAGACTATACAGACAGGGAAAAAAAGCCTATTTTCAGGCATAAGTTACATAGGCCTAATCCAAAATCTAAAGATAATGCACAGTGGTCTATCATAAAGGGACACATTTATTTTAATTGTTGTGGGGCAAAGGATTAAGCTAATTGAGTGGGTGGAATATATAACAAAAAAATCAATAAAAAAATAATATAATAATTAAGCGGACCCACTGCAGTACTTCCGCGGACCCCTAGGGGTCCCCGACCCCCTGTTAAAGACCTCTGGTTTATACTATAAAAATGGATGTCACAATCTTGAAATAATATCATGTCATGACTCATGACATTAATAGAAAAATACATTCAGTAGGTCCATATTGAATGTTTTTTCAAACTTTATCTATTTTTACTTCAATTCACTCCATTTTTTATCAGGAAAGTTAGGAAAGTCATTTATGTGATTATGACTGGAGGAAATCATGTTTTATTTTTAATCATAATTATGGTCATGGAAATCATGAATCGCAGATTTAAAAAATTAACTCAACTACAAAAGCGCTCAGAGAGCGCAGACCTCCGCCAAGGCAATGTGGTCACAGGCACAATAAAAATTCCAAATCATGTTCTGGATCACGGATCGAATCAGTTCTTGCTTGTCCCAATATACGCATTGTCCGAAAATTTCATCCAAATCCGTGCAGTACTTTTTGAGTTATCCTGCTGACAGACAAACAGACAGACAGACAGACAGACAGACAGACAAACTAACACGAC
>JAODXP020004488.1:32500-35000 GCA_027497455.2 Sardinella longiceps | reverse complement strand
AGAAAAACACATTTCCATTCTCAAACATCTACGGTTCCTTCATGTCATTATCTTTTTTTCTTTTTTCTTTCTTTCTGGCTTTGAAAGCCAGATGAAAATCCTCACAACAAAGGCCAGCCTCTGCAGAGTACTGAGCTAAGAGCGTGTGTGTGTGTGTGTGTGTGTGTGTGTCTTCACCTCTGTGAAGAGATTGCTCTTGGCACCTGGGAGCAGCTCAGCTGAAGAGAGCAGCTGTGAGATGGAGGAGGAGAGGCTGGCATCCACTCACACTTCTCATCCCTGTCAACAGACACAGAGAGCGAGGGATAGAGAGAGAGAGGGAGAAAGAGAGAGAGAGAGACTAAAAGAAGAAAATGAGAAGAGACTTTCAGAAAATGCCATGGCTCTTGCTGAAGTGGCCCTTCGGAGAATGGGAGTTCAGAATGTGACCCACGTTGCCCACGACAACCATTGTTCTTGGAATGACAGGTGATGTCACAATGGGAAAAAGATTATATAATTTTTTTTTTTCTTCCCGAAGGCTGTGACAGTGGTTTTATAACTGTGCAGGAGTCCATTTTCTTCTTAAGACCCTCATACGCCTTTTGCCTTCATGCTCTGTAAGACATTAAAAATGAGGAATTTAGAGCAAATTAGTGGCAGAATATTTAAATTTCTCTCCAGCTCACCTTAAACTGCCTCTCCAGGGTGCAATTAATACCTGATAGAAGATGGAGGGAGGAGGACGGGCCAATGAGGAGAGGCCGTCACAGATGCGGAGCTCACTCTCACTCAAGCACAGGCTCCATGTGGTCAATTAAAAGTCCACTTTCTCAGAGAGAGGGAGAGAGAGAGGGACAGAGGAAGAGAGAGAGAGAGAAAGAGATGTGGATGAAAAGAAGGGCTGCGGTAAAGTTAGTAAAAGGACAGTGTGAAATGCTAGAGGTGTCTCAACGCTATCTAATGAGTCTACACACACACACACACACACGCAAGCAGAGCCGTAACCTTGAAAAGTGACATTTAATTAAAGCACAGGGTAAATTATTTCCACTGTAATTTTAAGCACTGCACTGCATTGTCCATTCCCTCTAAATAATTGAGACTCCAGCTGTGCTGTACTCCTGCAGACCTGCAGGCTTACTTGCTCTCTGCACTCATACAGTACGCCCCACACATAGCTTTAGTGGGACCACAATGGAAATAAGCTGTAGGGCTTTCTTGTGTAATCCTGACTGTCTTGTTAAAAGGGATGTTGCATTTTATCTGTATCATGTTCTTTTGTTTTAAAATCTGAGTTGGTCAAATAAATCATATCAAATCAAATCAAATCAAAATCACATAGCTTAGCCACTGCCTTCCTTGACTATTCCGATTGATTATTATCTCCTGTCAGTGTTTCCTCTGGGAATTTGACCATTGGTCTTGTTTGCTAAGGATGCATCCCATCCTAACTAAACGGCAAACTTTGAGAATTTAGCACAAGAATACTGTCAGTCAATCAATCAATAAATACATTTAAACATCTCCAGTAAGCAATTGTTTTTCAAAAGCTAGAATGAAACCTAGACCCTCGTACAAAAAAAAGTTTAGACTTAGGGCGGGTTATGATGAGGCCACACACACACACACACACACACACACACACACACACACACACACACACACACACACACACACACACACACACACACACACACACACACACACACACATATATACACACACACACACACACACACACAAACAGACGAACATAATGCTCTTGATACCTATGGGGAAGTATAGGTGGGAGATGTCCGAGCTACATATATTTTGCCCAGCAGTCTAATAGTGTGCATAGCCATATAGTCATTTATATTGACCTCTTCTTTTCTATTGGGAAGAGCCATTGCTATGTTGACCAAAAATGGAATAGCCATGTAAACAGTCTAATACAAAGATGTGGGTAATTGAAATAATCCATAGTCCTCCGTGTGTGTGTGTGTGTGTGTGGTGTGTGTGTGTGTGTGTGTGTGTGTGTGTGCGTGCGTGCGTGCCTGCCTGCCTGCCTGCCTGCCTGCCTGCCTGCCTGCCTGCCTGCGTGCGTGCGTGCGTGCGTGCGTGCGTGCGTGCGTGCGTGCGTGCGTGCGTGCGTGTGCATATTCCGTGCCTCAGAGCACAGTTTGGTAACGGCCCAGTCATTTGAGGAAAATAACAGAAAAGTGCCCCCAGACACACACACACACACACACACACACACACACACACACACACACACACACACACACACACACACACTCCTCCACTCCGCTGTTTGTGCTGTGACTGTCCATTAGAGACTCTCTCTTTCTCAGGATTTTAATGAAGCCGCTCCACTTGTGTCTCGCTGTGCAGAGACAGACAACTCTCACCGAGAGAGACCCCCTCAAATTGTGTTTACTCCAGGCAAGCATTGTTTGCTTTGATTTTCTGCCCACAATAAAACCATAAGCCAAGCAGACTCAGTAGAATACAATGATGTGTGTTAGCAGTGTCCCCC
>JAODXP020004488.1:0-2500 GCA_027497455.2 Sardinella longiceps | reverse complement strand
AAAAAACTCCTAAGTCGGGGGCACCGTGGCTCAGTGGGCTAGAGCATCATACCATTACTCCGGGGACCCGGGTTCGAGTCCAACCCGAGGTCATTTCCCGATCCCACCCCATCTCTCTCTCCCACTTGTGTCTTGTCCATCTCTATACTGTCTTGTCTGATTAAAGACAAAAAGCCCCAAAAAATATCTTAAAAAAAAAAAAAAAAAAAACTCCTAAGTCAAATAAAAGTGCGCTGTATAATATCCAGTTAATTCAGTAAAATCTGTCCTTCTGTATTGCGGCGCTGCAGTCACTCAGCACCCTGAGGTGTTCTGATGTAATATAACTCCTGTCACTTTAATGTATGCCCCTCATTAGAATGCACATTTATGCACCCATGAACATACAGTACTCCACCTCTTTTATCAAGTGTGTATAAATCTGCTTTGGCAGACTAGTGAGCACTGGGAGTGTGTGAGACCCGTGTGGTGTTGGAGGAACGGAAGGTTCCAGAAGCACAGGGGTCCCAAACAGATTGGAAGAAAGGAATTTGATATGTAGGTATGAATGCTAAATTGAACTTGAAGACTTGAGAGTGTGGACAGAGTTGACTTTTTCACTCTGTGTGTGTGTGTGGTGTGTGTGTGTGTGTGTGTGTGTGTGTGTGTGTGTGTGTGTGTGTGTGTGTGTGTGCGACTTTGGATTGAGTGTCTCTATACAGACAAACAGACAGTATATTATTTCTGTGTGCTGACATCCAAGGACTCCTAACACATATATCAGACACATACATAGTGACTACATGTATGACACCTACACGCACACGCACACACACACACACACACACACACACACACACACACACACACACACACACACGCCAGTCCTCTTCGGATCTAAAGCTGAAGCGCACTGTAGAACCAGACTGGGGCCGTATCTGGCTTGTTTGATTAGCGAGAGTTAGTCAGAGTGTGTGCTCCAAGTCTAGGTGCTGCTTTCTGCTGAGCTAGCTGCTTGTGGTGGTTATGTGTGAGTGTGGTGTGTGTGTGTGTGTGTGTGTGTGTGTGTGTGTGTGTGTGTGTGTGTGTGTTTGCTAGTAGCGGTGGCCTCTCCCAGTAGCAGGAGCAGCAGTAGCAGCAGCAACAGTAACAGCAGCAGTAGGAGTAGCAGATGTATTAGAGTGGCGGGGAGAGAGATGCGGTCTGTCTGGCCTCCGGCCTGGAGAACACTGCTGAGTGCTGTTTATGTGCACTTACATCAGCAAGGGGCCCACCATTACTCTCAGGGCTGCAGACTAGACTCTCACAGAAGAGTGTGTGTGTGTGTGTGTGTGTGTGTGTGTGTGTGTCCCTCTGTCTTTCTCTCTCTCTCTCACACACACAACACACACAGGAATGCACAATGCAGATGAATGTGTTGACTTGAATTTACCTCATTTCTCTGTCTTCTCTCCTTCCGTGTGTGTGTGTGTGTGTGTGTGTGTGTGTGTGAGAGAGAGAGAGAGAGAGAGAGAGAGAGAGAGAGAGAGAGAGAGAGAGAGAGAGAGAATAATTCTTAGTTTGTCAGCTTCTTCAATACTGTATGTAATGTGCACTTGTAAAAAGTGGGTTGGAATGGCTCCACCATAGCAGTGGTCTCCAAGAGGCCTAGCTGTGCTTTAAGCAGCGGCAGTGTTTATGGGAAACCATACTGACGTCTCTTACATACGTGTCATACAGGCACACAAACATATACAGACACATTTACACACACTCACACAGGGTGGTTACTGAGGCTATGTTTATGAAGGATTTCTATGTCTCTCTCTCTCTCTCACACACACACACACACACACACACACACACACACACACACACACACACACACACACACACACACACACACACACACACACACACACACACACACACTTGCCTACTGCAGCCAAGCCTGCACAATCCTAGATATATGAAGGCATGCACTTGTATACCACACATATACATTTTTATAGCAACTATTTTCCTGCCTACACACACACACACCCACATACACACACACAATCCACTAGACGGGGACAAGCACGCTGACAAAATGTGACTGGTCCCCAAAATACCTCCCTTTGCCTGCGGGCTGGTTAGACATTGGCTGCTCTTCTCAGCTTGGTGTACTTTACTCTGCCTCCCCAAAAAGTCTGTCTGTCCGTCACCACCTCTCATGTGCCCAGTGCCAGCCTGGCAAAAGAGGGGATAACCCTAACCCTACACACACACACACACACACACACGGATTGATGGAAACACACACACACACGACACACACACACACACACACACACACACACACACACACACACACACACACACACACACTGCTGTGTCATGTATATGTGTGTAAATTTTTGATTGATGTGGCGACTGCAGAAAGATGAGCTCAAAGGGCCAATGAAAAGCTTCATTCTGTCTCTTCTTGTCGTTTTTGTGCCCTTCTCCACAGAAAGGCCAGTCTCATTTGTTTTAAGTGCCCTATCCCTGACTCTCTCTC
>JAODXP020004480.1:40000-41044 GCA_027497455.2 Sardinella longiceps | reverse complement strand
AAGGGACTGACTCACTGCATCACTGTATCACACTTTGACTCACTGCATCACGGGCGCAGCCGTCCACTTTAACTTCCTGACTTTTGCCCTCTGTCCCATGGAGTTGGATTGAGATGTCATTGCAGGTCTCGGCAAGCACCCGGTCTCCAGTGTACAGACTCAACGTGTAGGTCAACATATCGTCTTTTTAATTTCTGAAATACAATTTCACATTATTTATTGATCCAATATCATTTATTTAGGCTATGCTTTCATCCAGTTACTCATCTGCTTGTATATTTGGTTTATTTGAGAATTAGGCCTACCTGCAGGCACAAGACACAAAGAAAAGGGAACACCTTACTCCTATTGTACACATATTGACTGTAAAGCATGGTTGGAGCCTAGACAAATACATTTTACTTACTTTCTCACAAACAAAATAAAAAAAAGGAAGGGATGAGGGACAAGAAAATGATGGAGGAATGAGTTGTACGTATATCATGCTTACCTTTCTGGACCTGTGCCAATGATGGGAGATGCTCTGTATCAGCACACAAGATAGACAAGTCAACTCATTTATCTACAACCACAGGAGTTGAGCCAAAGTGCTGTACAAGAAAAAGTTTCTAAAAAAAAGATGTAGCAATAAAACACATACAGAGCATCTACTTCTGTCCAAAAATCATTGTTCAGAGCAGAACAAGATAGGCACTGTACCTGTGTCCAAGCTGACAGATGCCGCTGACAGTCTCTCATACATACAGACTCTCTCTTTTATACCAGATCAGCCGGTCTTATCTATCCTATGGTGGGCGTTCAGGAATTAGAGAGGCACAAAGTAGTATAGGTTTTTATCACTGGTTTCATAAACTCAAAGCCCAAATGAAAGAGTTCCAAGGAACAGTATCTGGTGGGTCCCTGTTTTATAGGCTTCCTTAGAATCCAGGCAAATGTACACACCTGCCCATTCAACTCTACACTGCTTTATCTCATCACTGGTGCCGTTAAATGCCGTTCTGCTAAATTATTAACCAATATAGGCTCACTTTCCCTTCTCTTCAC
>JAODXP020004480.1:27500-35000 GCA_027497455.2 Sardinella longiceps | reverse complement strand
CGAGCCTGCTTGCATTTACATCGGTGATTGGTTGATGAGTGACAGGTGGGCGTAATCTGCGTGATGTGCTCTGGCTGTGTTCGGCTGTTCTCCTGTGTGACGATTGCAGCGCATATCACAAGCCATAAATGAAACGGTAACGAGATTCGCGGTGGAATAATAAAGTATCTTGCTTTTTCAGTGGTATATTCCTTCTGTATCAATCTCATAATTATGCCCATTTATCTCCCCATCAGGGGGGAATCCATGGGAGCTTTCAGTGATCATAATTCTTCCTCTTTTTACCCTCACCATTTTGGCACTTGTGGTCGTCGTTTGCTGCTGCCGGCCGGTGAGTCAGAGTCACTATACTGTAGGCAAAAACATCTAAATGCAGTTCACTGAAATCCAGTCATACATTGACATATTACTCCATCTGAATTAGCTGATTAAAATCCAGTCATACAAATACATTGTCATATTTTCTCCACTTGCTTTAAACAACAACAACAACAATTTTTGCTGTTTGATTGTCTTCAAACAGGCGGGAAAAAAAACAAATAAGGTGGTCATATGTACAGAAGATGGCAAGGTATTAAGAGTTTTATGCTTGCATACACACCACCCAACTGTCCACCTATACACACACACACACACACACACACACACACACACACACACACACACACACACACACACGTGTATGTGATTGCGACTCTTTTGAATAGTTGAGCTCAGGTCACTTGTTCTGAAACCATGTATATCTCCTCCCTAGCAGAAGAGTGATGCACTCTACTGCAACGTCATAGCAATGACCCCTGACCCTGCGCGACCCCCAGATGACCTCTGACCCTGTAGATCCCAAAGGTCACCAGCAGGAGGAGGAGGAAACCCCCTATGCAAATACTTAGTCGGTTTCTGTCGTTGTAGATAGAGGCAGAGCCTTCAATTTGAGAAGTTTGAAGTTTGCCTTGGCCTGTAATGTAATACATTGTAATACATTGTAAAAAAAATGGCTATGTAATCAAATTTAAGTTTCTTCTAAAGAGAACAAAATCATGGATATTTTCTCAGGTTTATGTAGTAAGAAGGAGAGGCCACTGTTTAATGATGTAGGCTTACACTGTACTTGTCATTTTCATTTTTATTTTTTTATTTTATTTGACCTTTATTTAACAAGGAAGGTCCCAATGATGTATAAACCCCTTTTTCCAAGGAGTCCTGGCATGCTTCCTGTAAAAGATGATTTGATTTTATAGTTTAATATGTAATTCTATACCATTATTGTTTGTAATAGCACCTTTCGTTCACTTTATTTACTTTTATCTAAAAGCACTTTTTGAACAGATTTATTGAAAACATTTTTTTTATTATACTGTTTATCATACTGAATGAAAATGCATGACCATAATATTACATTTGTGAATGTTTTAATTTATTGTGTTTTCCAGTAAGACCACCACTGAGGTGTTTCTGGTAACACTTTACAATAAGGGTACATAAATAAACATTAATGAATGCTTTAATTACTGCTTTAATTACCTGAGGCCTGCTGTTTTCGGAAAAAAGTACTTTATTACTTGTCAAGGTTAATTATTATTTAATTATCCTAAATTATATCATCACGCTTGTCCGTGCTGTCAGTGCTTTTATGGAATAAAATTATTCATTATTAACTGAAAATTATGACTAATAATCATCATCATCCATTGTTTATTCAGGGAAAAATGGCTGAGCCTCAAGCTCTTTCACAGCATTGCCCTGATATTACAATAATAATAATAATATTAACAATAAAAAGATGCAAGCAAACAAGAGAACATAAGGGAAAACAAAAAGTAGACAGAAAAAAAAACTTATAAGAATAAAAAATAAGAATAAAATAAAAAAAATAATCAATTCAAAAACAAGAACACTTATGTACAGGATTCATATTAATAATTAAAGCTTTGAATTTATCTGCAGATACAATTTGAAATAATGCTACAGTAAATGCCTGCATTTCACATTTCACTATTCGCAGGCATTCACTTCTGGTCTGTCGTCAGTCTGAATGTGTGACGCAGATGATTGCAGGGCTCCGTTGATACGTGGTGCATAATCTCCATTTGGGGGTTGGAACCCTGAAAGGCCTGACGTAGATGCTTGGTCTTGAGTTCCATGGTCATCTGGCACAAAAAGGCTGTTGTTTAGGTACAGAGAAATTATTGATAACCACAGGGCCTTTTCAAGGTATTTAGGGGGCCCCAAGCACCCATGGGGGCCCATCACCTCCCTTAAACATCTACAGTACATGAACCTAATTATTCTAATGTTCAAGCATCTTTTATTAAAACAATTATTTTGTTGAACTTTTGGTCAACTAAAGTCACAATTTATTGAAAAACACTACACACTAAACAACTAAAATGATCAAACAGTCAATCTTGTTGAACTTTTGGTCAACTAAAGTCACATTTTATTGAAAAACACTACACACTAAACAACTAAAATGATCAAACAGTCAATCTTGGGTGGCCCATTTCAGCCTGGGGCCCAAGGCGTCAATCTTGGGTGGCCCATTTCAGCCTGGGGCCCAAGGCAATTGCCTGGTTTGCCTGTTCTGTAGCGATGGCCCTGGATGACCATGACTGGATCAGTCTGTGCAGCTTCTGATTGCTTATCAGAGTTATTGTTGATCAGAACAGGTTCTGTCTGTACCAATACCCAATACAGAGTGTTTATCAAGTGTCACCCAAGGTCGACAGACAGAAGGTTGCATGCTGGAGAGGAAGACGATATTGGTCGGCTAAAACTTTGGCCCAAAGTCAGCTGAGGTTTGTACTATTTTGATCAGAAGAATCCTTTGCGATTCCAGAAAAGGCTGAAATTGTCTATGAATTTGATATTCTAAGAGAAAAACATAATTTTTTCCAGCCATATGTTGAATAATTGTGAGAAGGCAGAACTCCCTTGTGCTGCCAGTAGGCCACTGATAAAGATTTGTATTCCAAACTTACAGAGAAAAGGCCCTTTAAAATTACATTAGGCATCCACTTGTTCTTTGATGATGTCATTGGCTCCAACATCTACAGCCAGAAGGGCAGGATGACCAAGACCAAGTTTAGTAAAGATATCATTAAATGAAGCTCAGTAGACTCCTGCCTCTCTTACTACGTCACTCCTTCTCTTACTCCCGGTGCAGTGCTTTCAGTGCACTGAAACTTTCTTTAAACAAAAACAAAGGCTGTTTGCAGTCTCCCACAGACATCCTTGTGCTCAGTGTTTCCCCCCTGTTTTTTTTTTTTTTCTTATAAGACTTGCAACTCCACAACTCTGTTAGTTTCTCACAGCTGACTTCAGTTCAGAAGCAACCATGTCAAAGGTAAGCAGAGAGGGGTTTATTTTGGCCTTTTTTTTGTTGTCAAACTGTGGTTATTTATAACTTTGAAACAATAACAAGTACTTTAGGTCATATTTATTTATTTATGGATTTTGCTTTTTTTTTCTTCTTTCAATTTAAGTACTGTATATAGACATGTGACTAAAGTTTAGGCCAACAGGCTAACTGTATCTTCTGTGTCAGCTTGAGAAAGTGCCCTACTTGAAGCTCTCTATTACTGTCCTGCGAGCAGAAATCGATCACTCTCAAGACTTCTGTAAGTCCTCTCAATCATTCAATCACTCAATGAATTAATCAATCAGTCAATCAATCAATCTGTCTAACAATTTATGGTGAGTGAATCTAATAAATTCATGCATGATTAATGCATTAATTCATCTCTGAATATGTAATGAGAAATACATTAATTGTTTAATGTTGCCATTTTTGGCCAGTGCTGTCATAATTTAGTCATCATTTTCTTTCCTTATCTCTAATGTTCATGCAATGTGCCTAACTTACAATGTTATTTTAGCTTGCAATGAGATTATTATTGAATAAAATCATGGTTGGCCTTCATAGCCAACAATGCCCAGTTTTTGGTCCCAGTCCACTGAAGTTGATCACTCGATCAGTTAATCAATCTGTCAATCAATCAATCTGTCTTAATGGTTTAACTTGACACTTAACAGTTGTAATTACTGTAATTATGACTTTATGCTTAAAAAGTCATAATGCATCATTTTAAGTGTGGGTACAACATTGTTGTGAAACATGATTAATAATTATGCGTTAACATGAAATGATAGCTGTTGGAAAGGGCAAGTGCACTCATGATAGTATTTTCCTGCAGTATATTCCATAGGCAAGAAATACTTCTCTGCTGCTCACGGCAGGTGATGTCTTATATACACCTTAGTTGTATGTCTTCATTTTTAACTGCACATTTGTAGCTTTGAGAAATGCAGTTTCAGTCTGCGTGCAATGTACTGTTGCAGTGCTTGATAGACAATAAAGTTCGCTTTGACTTTGAGGTGTACTCACGATAGTATTTTGGTCTGTAGTGTACTCCATAGGCCAGAAGTACTTCTCTGCTTGCTCGTGATAGTATTTGTTCTGTAGTATACTCCATAGGCCAGAAGTATTTCTCTGCTTGCAGGTGTACTCATGATAGTATTTTTCTGTAGTATACTCCATAGGCCAGAAGTACTTCTCTGCTTGCTCATGACAGTATTTTTCTGTAGTGTACTCCATAGGCCAGAAGTACTTTTCTGCTTGCTCACGATAGTATTTGTTTCTGTAGTATACTCCATAGGTCAGAAGTACTTCTCTGCTTGCTCATGATAGTATTTGGTTCTGTAGTATACTCCATAGGTCAGAAGTACTTCTCTGCTTGCTCCTGATAGTATTTGCTTCTGTAGTATACTCCATAGGTCAGAAGTACTTCTCTGCTTGCTCCTGATAGTATTTGGTTCTGTAGTATACTCCATAGGCCAGAAGTACTTCTCTGCTTGCTCCTGGTGCTACTCAGGGCTGAAGCTGGACAGCTACGTCACTCTGAGAATCCCAACTTCCTCGGCCCGCGTACACCGCACTCGGACCGTTAACAACAGCGAGAAACCGGAGTGGAACGAGACATTCCACTTCCTTCTCCATAGCCATGTTAAGGTCTGACCCACACTGACCCATTTGTGTACGGTTCTCAACCTGCTTGCAAGTCCAACCAGCCATTCAGACATTATTTGCAAAATAATTACAAACTTTTGAATTTTGACGGATTGGTCATTAGACAAGAACAGGTGATGAAATTGTGAACAATACATGAACAAACATTGAACAACTGTACTACTGTAGAAATAAAGAAATACACTGTACTGAAGTGATGGATTTTAATGTTCAAGGTTTCATGCTTCATGTTATGGTCATCAAAATCAGTTATTGTTTCCCAGAATGTTCTGGAAATGCAAGTCTTTGATGAGGATTCATTCCTCACCATGGGCGATGATCTGTGCTCCATCATATGGTTTGATCTCAGTAATCTCAAGCTGGGCAAAAAAGAGACCAAAGAATTCCTACTGAATGAAAAGGTAATGCCCTCGCCCCTGCTGTGAGATGTACAGTAGATAGATAAATTGCAAATATGACATATCTGTAGTTTATATTATGTTTATTGTTTGTTTTTGTGTGTGTTTTTTTAAGACAAGTGATAAGCTGTGGATTGAATTTGAGATGGTGGAGAGGTAAGATAGAGACAAAGAACAGTGAAAAGTAGAGAATAAAGTGACATGAATGAAATGATAAAAATTGTGGGAGAAATGAATTAATGACATGAAATAAAGCTTAAGTGAAGTTTTTGAATGAATATCTAGCGCATTAAAGCTGTATTCGGCAAGTCTATATAATTCCGAAACTTAGGCCAAAAAAATGAAAAATCATACAACTTGCTGCTCCTCAAATCCCTCTCTCACTGCAGCACGTTGTCAGTGGCTTGCTCACAGCTGTGATCGACAGGCAGTGATCCCTCCCTCTGAACCTGATTGGTGGATATCCGCATGCAGGCTTCTGTTTACCTCACTCACGTCAGATCATGCGCTACGTAACTTTCGTAAGGCACTTCCGCGCAACGATCTGATGTTGAAGCCCATCAGAGAGATTTCAAGCCATTATTCTCTAACCGGACCAATCAGGGCCGCTAGCTGCTGTAGAGGATGTGACGTAGCGAATAAGCAACTGTTTTGAATCCAACCAATCCATACAAACTTAACCAGCGTCATCGGTTGGTTTCGATGTGGTTGGCTGCAGTGTACGTCAATTAAATTGATGGACAAGCCGTTTGCCCAGTTAGATTCAAGGATTTCTGGCTCCTGAAATATCTCGTCTATAGCTGAATATCAGATGAACGCGCGTAGCGCTACATCTGACGTGAGTGAGGTAAGGCTTCTGTAAGCCGTTGCGCTTAATTTTTCTGGAAGGCTACACATTGCCGAATACAGTTTGGAGCTGGGTTAATGTTGGGGTAAATGCCTCATGCTGAAGACTATCTTCTGTGTCTGCTTTCAGTGCGGAGAGTACAGAAACATACATTTCCAATGGAGTCTTGGTGGTGAGTGTCAAGTTAAATTAAAATTAAACTTAAATTTAAAATAAACTTAAAATTTCAATCACCAGACAATGACTGTATGTCTACTAATTGTACAGTATGTGTATATTAGGCTATATGTCTACAATTTGTACAGAATACTGTTGTATATTGTTAAGCGTATAGAGAGCTATAACACCTACTAAAGCCAAATTCCTTGTATATTATTAATAGTGCTGGCAAAATTAACTGATTAATCACGTGATTAATCCAAAAAAATTAACTCGGATTAAAAAATTAACTCAGATTAATCTTGATGGATATGGTTCCACTTTCATGGCATGTATTATGTTCAATTTCAGATAGAAAATGGCTCTGCTATCAAGTCAAACTATACAAAGATTATGGCCTTGCTCCTGACTGTCCAACAGCATGTTTGGGGATAGGGGGTAGGGGACAGGTGTGAATTGCCCCATTTGAGACGAACAAAGCCAACTATTTAGTACCCGGGCCTTTACAGGGCAAAATAAGGATCCAACATACCCTAGCATCCAAATTCTTACTGGAGTAAATGAGTTGCGATTAAAAGTGATTAATCACGATTAATCATTGAAAAATGTTGTGATTAATCAGATTAATTTTTTTAATCGTTTGACAGCACTAATTATTAATATAAAATATGACTGATGGTGTCATGAGATACAATAAAATATACAACATACATGGTCACTAAACATTATTACAATGTACAATCTGGGAGCAACAGAGATTTGTATGACATCAAGGAATATTTGCTGTTGCAATTGTAAAATATAGGCATGGTGTACTGTACAGTCTGATGCAGTCTCTGTGCAGATAAATTGTTTGCATTAAAGGCCTATTTTATATTCATCTTATTTGTCTCGTCTGTAGGTGGCGCCATTGTCATTTCTGGACATCACTCCTAAAAACATTGGAACTGGTAAACGGAACAGCCTATATTACAAAAAGATCATTAACTGTCTCTTTGTATTCTGTAAAATGTGTGTGTGTGTGTGTGTGTGTGTGTGTGTGTGTGTGTGTGTGTGAGAAAGAGAGAGAG
>JAODXP020004480.1:22500-25000 GCA_027497455.2 Sardinella longiceps | reverse complement strand
TAGCATAGGCACTGGAATGTGAAGTCACCAGATAGCACACATTACATTCCAGTGCCTATGTTACGCTAAAGCTAAAATTTGGGTTGCCAGATTAGGAAAGCGCATGCACTGAGACTAAAATGCTTTTACCAACATGTGACTTTAGGGAAGAGGTTGACTGACCAATTTCCAAAAAGAGGTGGAATATTCTTAGCCTAGACTCTAGACGTACCCCTAGCGGTAGCAAATTTGAATTTGCACAGAGGATACGTCTAGAGGCCACTGATAGAAACCCGTTTTAGCCTTCCTCTGGAGGCGGATAACCAATCACAGCGCGGTATGTGTACAGGAAATCGTAAGGCGGGCTTTGTACGATGACGACAGCCCTGCTCAAACCAGAGCGGAATCGTCTTTGGCTTTAGTTTTGGACGAATTGCACTTGTCATTTTCTTTGAAAGTGAAACAAGAAAGTGAACTGAAGTTTTTCGTTCTGAAAAAGATGTCTTTGCCGTGTTACCGACGGGCTACGGGAAAAGTTTGATATACCAGCTGGTACCACTGGCCGGAACGCTAGCCTATTACATGGAGAGGCAGTTTGAAAGACAACGCAATCACCCGCCCCTCCATTGAGGTACAGTCTATCAGTGGTCTTCAGACTATACATTCTTATGATATAGTCTGGCGTGTCAGGCTAGAATATTCCTTTCAGATCGAAGAATCTGGCCTAGGGCAGTGAAAAGGTTGGAACCGGCCCTGGCCAGCCAATGGCTTTACAAACAGTTTTAAGCCGTTGCTAAATATTCAGTGTGTTTATGAATACAGTGAACTTCAGGGCCGTCGCAACAGGACAGGCAAACCAGGCAATTGAATAGAAGAATGACTGTTCAGTCGTTGTAGTAGTTTAGTTGGTGGTGTTTTTCAATAAAATATATGATGTGTGTGTGTGTGTGTGTGTGTGTGTGTGTGTGTGTGTGTGTAACCCCTGCAGCTCAGAGCAGGATGTAGTTGTGCGTCTGGAGTTTGGGCTCCCACCAGAGGAGAAGCAGTTTCTGGAGAAGAGAAAGGCTGTGGTGGGACCTGCAATACAGAAACTACTGGGCCTGACCTCGCCTCCTCAGCCCGATAAGGTACTGTGTGTGTGTGTGTGTGTGTGTGTGTGTGTGTTGTGTGTGTGTGTGTGTGTGTGGGGCCTGCAATACAGAACCTCTTGGGTCTGACCTTGCCTCCTAAGCCTGATAAGGTAGTGTGTGTGTGTGTGTGTGTGGTGGGGGGGGGGGGGGGGCTGCAATACAGAAACTACTGGGCCTGACCTCGCCTCCTCAGCCTGATAAGGTACTGTGTGTGTGTGCGTGTGTGTGTGTGTGTGTGTGTGTGTGTGTGCTGCATACAGAACCTCTGGTCTGCCTTGCCTGTGTGCTGTGTGTGTGTGTCTGTGTGGTGGGGCCAGCAATACAGAAACCCCTAGGCCTCACTAAGCCTCCTCAGCCTGATAAGGTACTCTGTACTTTTTTTTGTTCAGCCTACATGATGTGTATCTGTCCCTATCAAATAAATTATAACTAAACTAAACTGAACTAAATGTCCTTCCAGGTCCCCCTGGTCTTCTCAGGGGACGGGGCCAGGGCGATAACTGTCTGTGTGTGTGTGTGTGTGTGTGTGTGTGTGTGTGTGTGTCTGTGTTATATTTATCAAATAAATTATAACTAAACTAAACTAAACTAAATGTCCTTCCAGGTCCCCCTTGTGGGCGTGGTCTTCTCAGGGGGCGGGGCCAGGGCGATGACTGTCTATGTGTGCGTGTGTGTGCGTGTGTGTGTTATATTTATCAAATAAATTATAACTAAACTAAACTAAACTAAATGTCCTTCCAGGTCCCCCTTGTGGGCGTGGTCTTCTCAGGGGGCGGGACCAGGGCGATGACGAGCACGTTTGGAAGCCTAAAGGCTCTTCAGGCTGTGGGGATTCTGGACACTGTCAGTTACATCACCGGTGTGTCGGGCTCCACATGGTGAGAGGAAATATGATTGATGGAATAGGATACTGTTTTCTGATTGGCTGTCAGGGTGTCCGTTATTTCTAGATAACATGGACACCTGTGACGTTTGTCAGCTAAAAAGTTTCATCAGCGTTCCTTGTCAATGCTTTTAAAATGCAGTCATATGGTGAGAAGGAATACTGATCACTCAATACGGACCAAAGATAGAGCATACATTATACATTACTATAAGAAAAAAGTAGAAGAGTCAGATGCAAAAGTATCTAAAGCCATTTTATGAAATATTAAAAAAGTAAGATGCTTTATTAATGATTTGCAGTTAATTGTAGTCAAACTACATATTAAATATTTTTTATTAAGTACAAAAAAATAAGTAAATTAATTGCAAATGGCTTGCAATGGCTGAACTCTTCTTACTGTTCCAGTCTGTGCTTTTCACTGTGCAATTATTGTGATAATGTTAAAATTCTAATGTTAAAATTATACCTAAATTAAGTGATCCTTTATTACGGTTTCGATATTGAT
>JAODXP020004480.1:0-20000 GCA_027497455.2 Sardinella longiceps | reverse complement strand
CTTGTCTGGCCAGAAGAGGGCAGTAAGTGATGGACAGAATCCTATGCCCATCTACACAGCAGTCAACATGAAGACCAGCCTCAGAGGAAACGTCACAGACGCAGGTAGGGGTTAGCCTGGCACGCCCTCCCAGTGACGTAACACCTTCGGCATTGCTGTCACTGGTCTGGCCAGCTGCTGATCGGGCAGGATTTCTCAATTCCCCTAGACGGGGGAACTGTCCCCTCTTGGTCGAGAACCAATCAACTTTGAGCAGCTCCAACGGCTCTCAGTCCCGTTCAAGCAATTCCCTTCGCGTCACATACGTCAGAGGAAAGAGTGGTGTGATTGGTTTTGCTTCGGCACAGCATTTTCTAACATCGACCAGTAGCATTTCAGGGAGGTGGGTCAACCATGCGCTTTGGTGACCAGTTCTTCAGAAATAATTGGCGAGGTGGAATCTAGATGGTGGAATCTATTGGCGAGGTGGAATTTAGATGGTGGAATCTATTCCGGCAAGCCAATTTTTTTTCTGAAGAACTGGTCACCTCGGAGGTTGTTATCCCGCTTATCTCCCGTTTCTATTTATCTCTCGTATATTTGAAGAAGCGTATAAAACGTAACAGAAATATGCAGCTCAAATTTAAAAGAAGCTAACCTGTTCGATTTGATTACTATTTTCAGTTGAAAGTAGATCTACAAGGCTTCTTCCTGTTGTTATAGTTACCATTCTGAAAGGCATTCATATGGAACGGTAATCAGTTATTAGATGAGTTATTTTTTTGGAACTACTTCCGAAGTATCTGGAAATAATGGTCACCTAGCAGCCAATCAGAGGATAAAATTGCGTTCTGAAGGGAGATAACATAAATATATTTTTTAAAGTAAAAAACTACAAAATTCAGTAAATGGAAGATAAAGCAAAAATGCATCCATTCCACACAGGGATAAATTATTTGTTATGAAATGAGAAAAACAGCTCAGTGGTGTTTGGAGAGAGGTTAAAAAATCTAAATCTAAATTTAGATTTTGCTACAAGACTGCTCAGACACTCAATTTAAAAGATATATCTTTTGAGAAAGTAACCCTGACAAATGAAAAATGAAAATGACATCTTTTTCAGTTTCAGAATCTGTCTTTCTAATGCGGATGGAAGGGTTAAATGGATGAATATTACCTGTGTTAGTGTGAACACGCAATATGGGAAAATACATTGCTGTGGATAACAGGGTCTAATTAAAAAAAAAAAAATCCTAAAAAATGTGGGTACATAGAGTTGTGGCTGACCCCCTATTTATGTCTTGCTGTGTAGCATAGGCAATGATTTTTTTTTTTTTTTTTTAATCCTTGAGTACCAAAGTGGGCTGTGTTTGTGTAGTAAATGTGTTTGTGTTTGTGTTTGTGTAGTAAATGTGTTTGTGTAGTAAATGTGTTTGTGTAGTAAATGTGTTTGTGTTTGTGTAGTAAATGTGTTTGTGTTTGTGTTTGTGTAGTAAATGTGTTTGTGTTTGTGTAGTAAATGTGTTTGTGTAGTAAATGTGTTTGTGTTTGTGTAGTAAATGTGTTTGTGTTTGTGTTTGTGTAGTAAATGTGTTTGTGTTTGTGTTTGTGTAGTAAATGTGTTTGTGTAGTAAATGTGTTTGTGTTTGTGTTTGTGTTTGTGTAGTAAATGTGTTTGTGTTTGTGTAGTAAATGTGTTTGTGTTTGTGTTTGTGTGTTTAGAGTGGTGTGAATTCAGTCCGTATGAGGTTGGCTTCCCAAAATACGGTGCGTTCGTCCCCACCGAGGTCTTCGGCAGTGAGTTCTTCCTGGGTCACCGGGTCAAGAATGTTCCGGAGGCACGACTACCTTTCCTGATAGGTACATACGACATGAAGGCAAAGCAAGTGTGTGTGTGTGTGTTGTGTGTGTGTGTGTGTTGTTTGTGTGTGTGTGTGTGTTTGTGTGTATGTGTGTGTGTGTGTGTGTATGTGTGATAAAGTCTGACCATGATTAGGCCTTGAAAGCAAATGTGTGTCTGCGTTTGCATGTGTGGCGCAATGATGTGTTTTGTTCCCAATGGCACCTTCCAGACAGCATAGTCTAAAAGACACTATGACAGTGGCCTTGAAGACAGACTTCGAAGTGTGTGTGTGTGTGTGTGTGTGATAAAGTCTGACCATCAGGGCCGTTTCAAGGTACTTAGGGGGCCCCAAGCAAACAGGACATGGGGGCCCTTCACTCCCCGTAAATACTTACATGAACCACATTGTTATAATTTTCAAACATCATCAGTATAATTATCTGTATTGTACAGTTATCTGACTCCAGTTTAAAGTCATTTTTTGTTGAAAAACACCACCAACATAACTACTAAAATGATTAAACAGTCAATCTTGGGGGCCCCTTTCAGCCTGGGGCCCCAGGCAATTGCCTGGTTTGCCTGCCTTGTTGCGACGGCCCTGCTGACCATGATTAGGCCTTGTGGAAGAAGGTTGAAAGTCACTTTGGTGTGTGTATGTGTGTGTGTGTGTGTGTGTGTGTGCTGATATTCAGTGCTGGCAGTCTATCCCTCTTTCGCTATATGCACATTTATTTGTGTGTGTGTGTGTGTGTGTGTGTGTGTGCGTGCGTGCGTGTTTTATGTATGTGTGTGTGTTGTATGTGTGTGCGTGTTTTATGTGTGTGTGTGTGTGTGTGTGTGTTTTATGTGTGTCTCTCTGTATGTCTCTCTCTGTGTTGTGTGTGTTTTATGTGTGTGTGTGTGCTTTATGTGTGTGCATGTGTCTGTGTGTGTGTGTGCGTCTGTGTGTGTGTGTTGTGTAGGACTCTGGAGCAGTGCTATGTCATTTAGCCTGAGTGATGTGTGGGAACACGTTACAGGCTTCAAGCCAACCTGGATTACTGGGGAAGTCACCAACACAGGTACTGTTGCTGAGCCACATTTGATTATTGTCCACACGGGCGATCCACTAATAATGGCTATAGACTTGTTTCACACCTGAACATTCCGAGGTTCTAAAAGCATTCCATGGTAGTAAACTGAACATTCTACCATTGAAATGCATTGGATTTATGCCTCTTTCTGACTTGAAAAAAATGGGTAATAAAATTTAAAACATGTCTAAATTCACTTTCTTTCAAATAATACACATTTGAAGCAGACAAATTTGGAGGTTCCGAATAGATTTAAGCTTCATGCACATAATTGTAAAACCACTCATATCTATTCGGGACCTCCAAATTTGTGTGCTTCAAATTTGTATTATTTGCATAAATCCAATGCATTTCAATGATAGAATGTTCAGTTTACTACCATGGAATGTCGGAATGTTCAGGTGTGAAACAAGTCCATTCTCCTTTTTTCTGCAGACAAAAGGCCGTCCAAGCTTAGTACACTTCTGATGTTCTTACTAGCCACTCCCCCACTCACACTCTGAGCGCAATGCTAATTCGGTGTAGAAGAAAAAAAGACTCTAGTAATAATAATAATAATAATAATGGCTGTTCTCCTTTCTTCTGAAAAGAGACAGACAAAGAGACAGACAAAAGACTGTCATTGGTAACAATAACAATGCCAATAAAATAACAAAATAAAACATTTTGTATTCTTTACTTTACAGTATACAAAATGCTCTACTTTCTCTCTCTCTCTCTCTCTCTCTCTCTCTCTCTCTCTCTCTCTCTCTCTTCATATATATATAACAATGACTGTTGTCCTTCCTTGTGCAGAGACAGACAATAGGCCGTCCACGCTGGACACTCTGGTCATCACCCCGGCCACCAGCATGGCAGAGAGGATCTCAGACTTCTTCACCAGCCGCCCCATCTCCAGCCTGTTCTATAACTTCATGCAGGGCATGTGTCTGCACTGGGACTACAACAAGAAGAGTGGATTTGCTGCACAACACGGTATAATCAAAGATCATGGAATACTGAGCAAGATAAGGCATCATAATACATTTCAATGGGAGAAAACTGGAATACTTCCTGTCTGCATAAATGCATTACATCACAATAAGAAAGATTCTTTAAGTCTGCATAAATCATTACATCACAATAAGAAAAGATTCTTTAAGTCTGCATAAAGGGGGATTTTTCCCCCCTCCCCCTTGCAAAAATAGAACCAGGAACTGAACCAGCGTTGACACCTCTCGCTCCGCTTGAATCCTCTCTGGTATAATTATCTCTGTCTGTCTGTGTGTGTGTAAGCGTGTTCGCGAATTATGACAATTATGATTGCCAATGATAACAAGTATTTCCTCAATATAAGATCCATTTTGTATAAAACCCAGGTCAGTGTTGTAAAGCTGTATTTGTCAAGTCTACGTAATTCCAAGACTTGGGCAAAAAAATTCTAAAATCATACAGCTTAATCTACAACTTCATGCAGGGCATGTGTCTGCACTGGGACTACAACAAGAAGAGTGGATTTGCTGCAGAGCGCAAAGTTTAATTATTCTATTTTTAATTTTTTGCCTCCGCCAAGGTGGTTATGTTTTCGGTCGCGTTGGTTTGTCTGTCTGTCTGTTTGTTTGTTTGTCTGTTTGTCAGCAGGATAACTCGAAAAGTACTGCACGGATTTGGATGAAATTTTCGGACAATGTGTATATTGGGACAAGCAAGAATTGATTTGATTTTAGTGGCGATCGGTGATCCAGATCATGATCTTGAATTTACATTGTGTCTGTGATATCTGCCTTGGCGGAGGTCTGTGCTCTCTGAGCGCTTTTCTAGTTTATTCATGCATTTGGCTGACACTGTTATCCAAAGCGACGTACAGTTGTCTATTTCTTCAAGGCCAGTCTCCCCTAGAGTAACCTGGGTTTAAATGGTCACAGCGGGGATTTGAATTCAAAGTTATATTAATACTGTAAAAAATTTATGTAGCTGGAGCAGTTCTCACCACACTCGGGTCACGAACCTCAACTACAACTTACCCACGGCATGGGAGTCGGACGCTCTAACCACTGAGCTAAAAGCCCAGGCCTCTAACTCAGCAGCTAGAAGCACCCATAAAGGAATGGAGTTGTGAGGATTTACACGTATTGCCGCCAGCTAGCCGAGTTAGTTAGCATCCGTTACATGTGTATAATTATCTCTGTCTGTCTCTTATATGTGTGTTAGTGAATTATGACAATTATGATTAACAAATATTAACCATTTTTTAAAGGTGCTATGTGGAATTCCTGTCAAAAAATCATATACCATACTCCACACTCAAGGGGGTGGTGTTCAGCATAAACCAGAGCCATAGCCTGTAGAGTTTGAGGCTCTTCACAAAGTATTTTTTCTACCCTATCCAAAAATTTAAAGCTTCCACCATAATTTACAAAGATGGGTAACATGCAACTATATCAAGAAGCTTGATTTCTGCAAGAGCCCATGAAAATAATCGCCTTTAGCGAAAAGCGCGCCTGTAACACAGACTAACGTTAACTAAGTTCAACATATTGACAGGGGACAATGCATCGGCAACACCGAAACGAAGGCTTCTCCTTTGGAAGAGCCTAACGTTAGTGCGTGATAAGAGTTATCGTTTGACTCGGGACATGCAGGTCAGCAGCACCCTGCCCGCTTCATACCATTCCAAGAACGATCGATGCACATGTGTTTTCCTTTACTAACGAATTTGTGATCGAGATATTCCTTACCTACACCTCGATTAAGTCAAATGAATGTCCACTATTATTTAGGTGTGCAAATCAATGTTACCAGAGTTAGTCGATATTTAGATCATATTGATATTTGAGCCAACTAACGTTAACGTTAGCTAGTTGGCCGCCACTGCACCCACTGACAAGAGTCGGGCTACTAACGTTAACAGCTTGATTGCTTTTGACAGGGTCTACTTTACGTTTACAGATCAATTTCGTTAACACAAGCCCCTGTGTTTGCAAACATCAGCTTGGCATACCGCTACATTTAACTCATTGACTGCCAATGACGTCTTTAGACGTCAACTGAAATACTGCCGTTCACTGCCAATGACGTCTTTAGACGTCAACTGCGTTTTTAATGGGGAGGGCTGCAGAAAGACCTAGGGAACCTTGTCTGTAAATATCAGAATTCTCCGTCGAAAATTGTTGTTCCAAATTGATCCTGAGGGTGGCAGTGTGTCACTTTGGATGTGAGATGAGCATAGATTCATAGGTATGGCCAAGGGAGAAGTAGAGAAAGCTAATGACATGGCTAAATATGCCGCTAGCAAAGTGCAGACGTAAATCGGAGAAATTTAGGCAGTTCACACTCGATCAGAGTATGTGTCACTGCTATAGTAGTTCGAGTAGTGTTCCGATCGTGGGAGATGAAGGAGATCAACCTTGGGCAAACGGAAATAGCAGTTGTGACTTGTTTCAGTGCCCAGCTAGCTCACAGTTCCGGGTCAGGTAAGAATTTGCGAGCCAGTTGTTGATCACTGAGTTTTCGCTGTCACAGCCTGTAAATAGCATATATTTACCTTGTTACAACAATGTCTATTTTATTACCAAAAGCCCCCTGTTACTGTTGTTTTTGTGGTCTTATCAAAGGAAGACATTTTCCCGATGTTTGACGTGCTAATAGACCGAAAAAAACGCGCATCCAAGACACTAACGTTGTCAAACAAAACGCTAATTTTCTCCCTTTTTTCATAAAAAACGGGTGTGTTTGGAGAAAGTAGCTTATGTTCGCCTGCTGATTTCTAAGCAATGGAAAGGGGTAGAAACGAACTTTTTTTTCTGGTGAAAGAAGAGAGTCTGCTCTTTCTTGTGGTAGTTTCATTGTTTATGTAGTCGTAACACATAATATTCTGTGGCTCTTTAAAAAACAGTCAAAATTCCCCAAAACCTCTGGCAGTATGGAACTCTCTATTCTGAAAACGGCTGGCAGTCAATGAGTTAAACATAGGACGTATAGTTGTAACGTTACGGGCTCTGCTATCTATCTAACATAACTTTTGACATGGGCAGTGGTAGCCTAATGTTAGTCTTTTTACCTGTGCAGACGAAACATTGCAGTTCCACCATCAATCTTCCTTTAGCCTACTTGCTCCAGCTGCCATGAATGGTTTTCAAACTATGTCGATGGTTTAATTCCAGTTTAATCGGTTCTTATCTTCACTTTTCAATGAGTGTGTTCCTGGCTCCTATAACTTGTGGTGGTGGTGGGGTTGACGTTAGTTTCAGCTAATCCAGTACAGCTCAATCCTTGTACGCTCCTTCTAACGTTACTTCCCATTCTGATGGAAACGTGGGACTTTGTATCTTCCCTAGAATTGACAGCTACTCCAGAAAATGTGTAATAGCCATAAACATGTACATTAACAGGGCATAAATGGACTCTGACAGATTAATTTCAAGTACAAGCCAAGTGCTACTAAACCACAGGCGATTTCTTCGTCAACAATCGGAGGTTTGCGAGCTGTGACAGGCCTGTTAGTCGCTAGCGATTACTAGTGGCAAAATTGGTATTACAATACAAATAAATAGGCATCAGGGCCGTGGCTAATTTTTAGCATGCTAATTTGGGTTGATATCTCAGCAGCTGAGTACATGGTCGTATTCTTTGTGTGATGACTGCATTTGTTTCTTCACATTCTCCTGTTGCATTTTGTTTATTTTTTCATATTTCAAACTTCAATTCTTACACAATACACCTTTAACAGTATTTTCCTGGATATAAGATCAATTTTGTATACACCTCAGGCCAATGTTTTAGGAAAAAAACAAACATGTATTGATCTTACATTAACCTCACCCGTTTATTAACCAGTTTACTAAACATAAAGTTCACAATTAGATCATGATTTCAAAATTAAATGTATTAATATACTAATCTTAATAGGGTGATTAAATCCTCAATGTGTAGCTTTCGAGAGAAATTGAGCGCAACGCAAATTAAGTATTAGAGCTACGGAAGCCTGCATGCGGATGTCGGTCTATTGTCAGTCTATATCGAAAATGCGAAAGATATGACCGTTTTCAGCTTCTATATTCCAAGATGGCAGCAATACATGGAGAGTGTACCCCAGTTAATGTGCATGCAAATGCAAAATTTCAAGCCAATACGGACACATGGAATTAATAGAGGTGGTTAATATTTATGAGAAAAGATAAACTTGTCAACAGGTAAAGCAGATTTTGATATTGAACAGTAAAAACGTTACACCTTGGGGCTTTAAAGGAAAATACCGGAGTGAATTCAAGCATAGCCCTGTTGAAAGAGCTTGCTAAATGCGTTAGTTAGCGAGTGGAACAAAATAATTTGGTACAGCACAGACCGAATGTGAACGCAGAAGCGAATCGGCACTTTACACTGAATCAATGGGACCTAACTGTGTTGGAAACCGAAAGTAAGATCTGAGGTTACATTGACTCAATATAAAGTGTTTCGTGTTCGCGTTAGGTCTATGCTGTTCGAAATTCTTTCATTTCATGCAAAATATATTGCTGTTAGAAGGCTCATGCAGCAGGGCTATGCTTAATCTTACTCCGGTATTTTCCTTTAAATCTGTGTTTTGGGACTCCTGTCTAGATACCCACCCTGATGCTTTCCCAAACCAGCTGACACAGGCAGATGCTAATCTGAACCTGGTTGATGCAGCCCTGGCCATTAACATTGGATTCCCCCCTCTGCTCCGCCCTCACCGCCGCATGGACCTCATCCTCTGCCTCAGCTATTCCTGGGATCTGGACCAGTTCAAGGTTTTTATACAAGTCACTGATAGACCCACCCATCTATCCATCTCTCTATCAATCAATCCGGCTATCTGTACAGCTTTCTTTCTTTTTTTTTAAAACAATTATCTGGAGCGAATCAATACGTAGCCCTGCTGATTTAAAGTGCCAAGTGCTACTGATAGCCACCTCAATGACAGCATTTTGTGCAAAGCAGACTTTTTTGTTAATGTTAGCTGCCATTTTGCAAACTCCGTCTACGTTGCACGATTGGCTATCAGTAGCGCTTGGCACTTTAAAACAGCAGGGCTATGTGTTCTAAAAGGTATGAAGAGTGCGTTTTTTCAACATCAATTCCGTCCGTCAGCCTTTACCTTCTGGTCTTCACCCCACACTACCTTCTGGTCTTCACAGAAAGAGTAGAGCCTGCCTGTTCTTTCTAAATCTTGTTTTTTCTCCAACAAAAAAAAATGGTTCCTCTGTCTGTGTGTGTCTCAGGTGTTAAAGGAAACTCAACAACACTGCACTGAGCACAGGACACCGTTTCCCCGCATTGATTTCGAGCGCTTGGAGAAGGAGCCCATGAAGGAGGTGTACGTGTTTGAGGATAAGGAGAATCCCAAAGCTCCCATCGTGGTTCACTTTCCCTTGGTTAACCTCACCTTCAAGGAGTTCAAAGCCCCAGGTAGAGAATAAGTAACCACCGATAGGTTGCAATAGATTATCTACCTGTGGTTACAGGCAGGGGTGGACTGGCAATATGGCACAAAGGGCAAATGCCCGGTGGGCCGACACACTATTTGGGTAACTGTAATCGACACACTATTACTAACTGTAAACATAGACTTATTTTCTAATGGTCTGACCAGTATGGTGGGCTGGTTTTGTTTCGAAATGCCAGGGCCGATTTTTTGTCCCAGTCCGCCCCTGCATGTGGTTACAGGTACAGTAGAATGGGCTTAAAATAAGAAGCCAACATACCCTATCATCCAAATTTGTAGTGGAGGAAATGAGTTGCGATTAAAAGTGATCAATCACGATTAATCATTGTAAAATTTTGTGATTAATCAGATTATACAGCATTTTTTAATCATTTGACAGCACTACAGATAACGTTTCTGCTTTGGTTCTGCTAAGGTGTGTGACGCGAGGGGATCAATAAATTATCTATCTATCTATCTATCTATCTATCTATCTATCTATCTATCTATCAATCTATCTTTTGTTCTTCTAAGGTGTGAGACGTGAGGGGGAGGATGAGCTGAGACAAGGGGATGTGGATGTGAAATTATCTATCTATCTATCTATCTATCTATCTATCTATCTACAGGCGCGTAACTACCGCAGGTTCAGCGGGTGCAGTTGCACTGGGGCCCGTGGCCTTGCAGGGCCCGTCCGTCGCCACCTCTGAAGAGAGCAGTAACGTTGCTATTTGAACGCTTCAGATACGTACGGGCCCCTCTATGTAACAGCTTTCGCCTGAACATAAATTATTTGCATTTAATCAATGTTGAAGAGAGACATGCGGATGATTAGCTGTATGTAACCAAATGACCACTAGGATCATATAGGCGTAATTTACCCTGAATCTCACTTCATGGTGACACCTGAAATATTGTCCAACTTAATAGGGCAATGTAAACTATAGGCAAATGTGTATAAATTATTAACAACATATAGAGATAATAATCAGCGAAGTGAACAACAACGTGTATTTTGGTAGTCTAATTTGCTTTAGGCTACTAGGGATTGTGGGATAGCCTGCGGTAGCCTAATGAACCTGCGCATTAGGCTACGTGCAGAGTTGATAGCTATGAGTCGAAATATAAACAGAAGGGGTTTTCATAAAAAATCTGATCCCAACATGTATAGCAGGATATCTGTAACGTAGAATATTATTTGAGGTGGCATCTCTCGTTTAAATGAAGGCCAGTTTCAGTCACTAAAAATGGCTGGGCTACTTTTGAAAAGTTTACTATTTGCAGCAGTTAGACGGTAACGTTAGTGAAGGTTTTTTTTTCTAATATGGATGAGTGGAGAGTTTTCATACGTGGAAAAGAAGAATCGAGATAGAGACAATTTTACTTAAAATCAGACGAGGACTGCTCAAAAGTAAGTTAAGAGTTTTGTGCATGGTGCGCCGTCACCAATATTTCTCCTCTTTATTTAGGCTAACTTAATGAATTAATGGTGCGCTCGCTGTCATCAATTTGTGTCTTTGGTGTGGTAACGTTAACGTTATGATTAGCCTGGGATAGGCCGTTAACGTTACTTGTGTTTCATCATTTTCTCTGGCATTCGTGGACATTGTGCTTAGGGGGACCACCTTGATAATCTTGCTTGAGCAGCACGGGGCAAGAGAGACTCAGCACTAACGTTAACATTTGTGCATTTAGCAGAGGCTTTTTATCCAAAGCAAGGGTGAAGTGCAAGAGGGTGATCTTGTGCATAGTTGGCTACATTTGTCATTTATGTGTACATAGAGTCCGTTTTGACGTTTGATGCAGATGATGAGTAATAGCCTACATGTAAGCTAGAGTTAGGCTAACACCAGAGTCCATTTAGGGATATGTCTCCATAATTTTTTCTTGGGCTAAGGTGGGCCCGCAATGCACAGTCGCACCTGGGCCCGTGACAGGCTTGTTACGCCACTGTCTATCTATCTATCTATCTATCTATCTATCTACCTATCTGTCTTTTGTTCTTCTAAGGTGTGAAACGCGAGGGGGAAGATGAGCTGAGACAAGGGGATGTGGATGTGAAATTATCTATCTATCTATCTATCTATCTATCTGTCTTTTGTTCTTCTAAGGTGTGAAACGCGAGGGGAAGATGAGCTGAGACAAGGGGCTGTGGATGTGGACGTGAGTGCCGACACTTCTCCATACGTCACCACCAACCTGGCCTACGAGCCTGAGGACTTCCAGAGACTGGTGGATCTCATGTACTACAACGTCATAAACAACCGCGACACTCTGCTGTCGACGCTGCGTCGGGTGATGGAGAAAGACAGAGTCCCACAACACATGGATCAACATGCAGACATTCCTGGCACTGAATGAATCAACTGAATGTTTTCATATTGACTAGTTTAAGGATTAAAAGTGCAGGTTCTTATTCTTAATTTTGACTAAATGAAACATCTCTGATGGTCAAGTAGCGACAGTAAAAATGATAGGCTGTGTCTAGCCTTTGACAGGATATAAGAACACTTTCATTTTCAGGATATTTTCAGGGCTGTTTCAAGGTACTTTGAGGGCCCCAATCAAACAGGGCATGGGGGCCCTTCACCTCCCATAAACACCTACCTAAACCACATTGTTATAATCTTTAAGCAATTTTCATTAATATAATTATTTGTTATATATATGTTGAATTTACAGTTGTCTAGTTTATTGAAAATCACCACCAACTTAACTACTACAATGATTAAACCATCATTCTTGGGGGCCCCTTTCACCCTAGTTTTGCCTTTTTTTTTTATTTCACACTAATTGTGGATACTTTCCCCTAATGGTAAGAATTAGCATTTGAAAATGAAACAAGACATCTTTACTCTTTCCAATTGAACAATTTATTATTAATAAATAATATTAATATAATTTCCTATAATTTCATTGTCTTCAGGACTAATAAAGTACACTGTGGGTTACAGGTTTATGTATAATAATGGCTCTAAAATGTGCAATCAAATCAGATCAGATATAATCAACTATGTTGCTCAAATATTTAAAATATTTGCAAAAATATTTGAAATGGGAAAATTGTACAATGTACAGTGCAATATGCCGTTACCCTATACAATCAACATGAATCTAAAGACAGATGCACACCCCAATAGTTAATATGCATCTTTCTTTATTCTATAGATACAGAGAAGGTCCATGGGCTAGTAAAAATGACTATGAACATACAAACTATGTAAGGCATAATATATTGTCTGCCCCTCATTATAGAAAAATATTTACTGAGAGGACGAACCGGAGACTGCAAACCTGAGTCAGCATTATTCAGAGAAAATATACACTGAAATTTACCTTACCTTAACTTACTGTGAGACCAGTCTAGAGGAAAATAAATATAATCCATTTATCATTTCTAATGATGTGGCCTTTGAAGCGAGGCTACGAACGAGATTCCGAGCAAAAGGGGGCGTTCCTCATGGAACCTCGTTTGAGGTCTGTCTCCTTTCCTTAAAAAGCACGTGACCAACCAAATGTGAGACCTCACATTCTGTGTACACGTCAGTGGCTCATTTCGAGTGTTGCTCCCGCTGAAAAGGCGTCAGATCCTCGCCTGCGTATTGAGTTGACGTTTGGTGTTTGTGAGAGGCAGGTCAGAGCCCGTTTACGGCGAGCCATGGCACTCCTATTAACGCCATTCAACCTGCAATTCCACTCAGTGGAAACTGAGTGGAAAATCAATGGGCACCTATGAGGTATAGGGCTAAATGTATAATTTTCACATATTTAGGGACAACATATCACAGATTGCATTTTATTTTAAGCAACTTTGACATGGATTTCAATCAAAATGAAATATATTTAATACATATGACCATTACGTTTTTCATCTTTGAGCTGTTTTTTCCCCTGACTCATTAGCATTCTGCTACTCTATTCTGGTGAATGGCCATAGGGAAAGACTTGCTGTGTCACGTGACAGACACTTTGGAAGGGATTTTACAAATGAACAAAAAATGCTAAAAATATTATGTGTGGACTGAGAATTAAATCAAATTACTCTGAACCGCATGCATGAATGCATTTATTCAAGAAAAAATTGTATCTAAAGAAATGCAACATTTGAGGGTGCAGCTGCATAAAACCCAATTCATTCTTCACTGACTCGCCACCGGAGTGCTAATTCTCCCCTATTAAAAGTTCTCTGGGCAGGTTGTGCGTGCGTTGGCTTGTGATGCTGGTTGTTACAGCAAATGTTGCAAACGTAGCAAATAAATGAGAGATACTTTGACAACATTTCATAATAATGATTGCACATTTTGTAATGTCAGATTGATTGGTGGACCGTATTTATGACAACTAAAGCCTACGGAAATCTCTGAATAGAATGTTTGAGACATAAACGGCAGAGCTGAGAATTCAATCAAAATATTTCTAGAGATGGTGTTATCAGTATTTTCAGCCCATTATTTAATTCATTAAACATGGTATACACAAAATAAATATGTTGAAAACGGAAAGTAAAATGTAATTTTCGCCAGAGGAGTTCTTTAAATCCAAATCTTATGCTCGTAATCGAGCTTCTATTGAGCACTCTGAAGTGCAATTTACCGTGCTGTTCGCGGCATTGGTTTCTGTAGGCTTCAGAGATTATTTAGTGTTCCCATTTGTGGTCTTAGAGCGCCCTCCTGTGGCCAAGCTGTTTAACAGGGTTTTTTTTTTCCCATTAGTCTCAATAGCAGAGCATTACAGAAGGTTCTCAGTGTTATTTAGTGCTTTGAACAGCAATTTATTGCTATTGTTAATGCTGTACGTGTAAGTAGGCTAAGTTATTTACTAATTATGTACATACAGATGTATCTATTTGATTGATTCATAGGTTTACAGTGTTTATTATGAACAGATTATTTCGCAACACAGTATTAAACATTCTTTATTTATTATTTACAGAAAACCACATGTACCACACACATACACAAATGTAGGCCTACACGCTCTCTGATTAATTACCCTGATATTATATTATATATTATTATTATTATTATTATTATTATTAGGCTATTATTATTATTGTAGTAGCCTAGTAGTAGTATATTAGTATACTGGTCTGTTGCAGTTTGTTCCATATGCACTTACACTAGTTTCATAAGAAGTCTTGCGTTCATTTAATTTGATTGATAAAGGCTAAAATAATATTATTTCCAGATACACACATGCACACACTCTCACACTTTTATAATCATTCATTGGTTTAGGCTTCAACTGGTTTAAGTAGCCTATACATTTATTTATACAGAACATCTAAAAACAACTGCAGTCAAGCCAAAGTGCTAAACAAAAAAAGGTTAGCGAAGTCAAGGTTAGCGAAGCGTGACCACATTTACACAAACCAGAGCCTACATCTACTAGGCTAATTTAGGCTGTTATATTTCCCTTTGGAGAGCAGGTGACACTAGAGAGAAAGATCTCATGAGCTCTCGGGTAATGAGCCTTTTGGTGAGCCTTTGCGCTGGAAAGCCTCATTAACTCATGAAGTCTTGCTTTGCCATCATTAATCATCTCCACAAAGACAGTTTGTGTTGGCCTTCTTAAAGTATAGCTCTGGAATAATTTTAACTATAGTCCTGTTCTTCAAGCTTTCTAACTGCACTAGAACACAACGGCGAACAAGCACTTTACATTGAGTCATCAGGACCTCATTGACTCAGTGTAAAGTGCTTGCTCGCTTCTGCGTTCGCGTTGGGTCTATGCTGTTCCAAATTCTTTTGTTCCACTCGCTTACTAGTGAATTTAACAGGCTCGTTCAACAGGGCTATGCTTGAAATGAATCCGGAGCTACACTTTACAGTAATGGCACACTTCTACTTGTGTGGGTGTGAGCGTACTTCATTGGCTGGCGCTGGCAGTGGGAACGGGCACCTTCACTGTTGCATACAGAGTCTCCTCCTCCTCTGTCTCTTTCACCTGAGGCCCTTCTTCAACAGAACCGCTGCTCAGAGACCGACCTTTCTTCCGAGAGAACCGAACAGTGGCATACTGAACGTCCGCTGCATCGCCATCACTACGCACAGGGTCAGAGGTCGTCATGGATGATGCCAGGTCTGAGGTCATCGCTATGGTATTGGAGTAGGCTACCCCGCTGTTTTGCTGTTGAGGGGAGATGATATACAGCATTAGCCAGGCGAACGCCGCCTAGTGGCTCCGCTCATTTCATTTTGTTCTTCCAGATAGTCAATGCAGTTTTGTTTTTACCAATACAGATCTGTGCTGGTCAAATCCAGCGAACAGAGTGAGAAACTGAAGCCACGATATTGTGCCCGGACATTACTAATCTCGAGTTAAGACAACAATTTTTTTTTTTCGTTTTAAACTGTTGCAAAATGTTTCAAAAACATTGCATAGCGCATTGCGCCCTCCACAGAGGAAACAATTGCCAATGGACACTTTGCACTTTGAAGGAGGTTTGCCCAATTGATTTTATGTTACTTCTGCTTCTACTTCTTGAGGATAGGCTTGTATTATTTCTCAAAAACCCCATATTCTATCAGTCATACAATTACAGTGACAGAGCTGTATCAAAAACATGGTTTATAAGTTCATAAATACGTGTGTGTGTGTGTCTAAATATAACTGAATGACTAGTTTTGAATACCTTAGCATCATCTTCACTCCTTGTTACCGCTCCTACGTCTCTTGGGACAACCCTCTTCTTCCTTTTTGACACCCACAAGAACAGACAGGTTTGCATTCAACTTAATATGCATGTTTCATAATTTCATTATGAAATATTAAGCTCAATTATATATGCATATGTGTATATGTATATGTGCAAAAATGGCCATAATCAAAAGACGTTTTCTGGAACACAGTTGCAACTATGTTATTAAAAACTTAAAATTGCATTCATTAAAATTAAGTTCAAATATATATGCACATCGGCGTATGTTTGCTTCAACTGTGCAATACAAAATGATGTGTTCTGGAACACAGTTCCAGCTATGTTATCAAAATCTAAAATTGCCAGGACGAGGATTGCCGTACATTTGAATTTGCAATAATATGCGTTTTAGGACACAAAAGACATCTTGGTAACATGCTAAAAACACGAAAAACTCAATTTAGACCACCGAGGGCCTTTAAGACAATTTACAGTTGCATTATTAGGATGTGCTGTGTTAATTCTCTCCGATGTTTACATTTACATTTATGCATTTAGCAGACGCTGTTATCCAAAGCGACTTACAAAAGAGGGTTCACATTCAAGCTGCAACACAATACAAGTAAATACCTACTGTGAGTGGCATTTCCTAATAGGAGAGCAAGTGCAAGAGTTGAGAAGTGCTTGATCAGTGCATTGCAGGTAATTTATAGCCTGCCGAATGCCAAACTAAAATCACAAGTGATATTTAGTCTGGAGACCTACCTATTGCATTTCTCGTAGCGGAAGCATCATTTACGATTGTCCAGAGCCGTTTATTGGGCGCTACGAATGTCTATCATAGCGTCTGTACATACCTCGGAGCCAATACCAGAGCCACCACGTGACGTAAAATGCAATCGAGGGCCGTACAAATCCCTTTTGTTCTGCGATTGGATACCGAAAGCAAGCAAAAAAAACGGCCATGGTCACCATGCTGCTTTGCAAAGTGAAATGAAATAAGCGCGCAAAGGAGCATGGGAACTCCCAGGCTAGGTAATTTAAGGAACTAGGACAAAAGATGAAAGAGCTGGGCACTGGCAAGTGTTTGGGATTGGCACTCACCTCCAGCACATGACGCCCACATGTCCTAAAACTGCAAGAGCCAAGATGGGCACAATTATCATCGCACAGAGCTCTCCAATGGTCCCCCATGATGGTGCTGTATGGAGAAATTGGAACACATAAAAATACCTCTGATAAAGATGACAGAGATACACACACACACACACAGTACATGATTGTATTCAATTAATTGCATTTGTCTGAATTTTAAAATACCTCTGATAAAGATGACAGACATATCCACACAGTGGCGCCTCCAGGCGTACGGCTGTACGCACTGTGCGTACCTTGGGAGAGCGAGAGAGAGAGAGACGCGCAAGCGAGAATCGGGCGGAGAGATTTGCCATTTGTCATGAGATTTGTCAAGTTCTGAGGTAGCCTACTGAAATGTTTTAAATGTGTCAATAGGCAAATTTATTTTTAGGAGTTAATAGGCTTGCATGGCCGTATCTATCTACGACATGATGCGATTTCGCTCTAGTCTACTCTATTTGTGATTAATGTTTTCAAGTAGGCTATTCGCCTATTTCTTTTGTTTGAAAGCTTGAGAAAAGCAGTAGGGCCAAGCCTTTTTGGCGAGTGCCCATCCTACGCCGACATTACTCTGGGCTATGCATATAATTTTCTCATAATGAGCCATTTGCGATTAGTGGGCGCTCTTCGTTTCGCGCGCCAGTGGAAGGGAAAGGGGAGGGGGAGAGGCCCTGTCCCTACACCGGGCAGCTATAGTGCAAGAAGTTATAGTGCAAGAAGTCTAAACCACGCCAGTAATTGCTTCGAAATAAGCATACTTCATTCATAATATTGTTAATCCAACCCAACAATATCACAAACAATTTCCTGGGTTGTGCGAAATCTTCGCTTGCCTATATTTCAAAGCATCAAAGGCTTAGACCTAATTGATGTCCTCTACCTTCAACAGGATAGGCTGCTCACAAACCCAAATGAATTCTCCTATGCAAATGTGAGAGCCAGGAGTCTCACTTTTACCAAGACACATCCTTGCCATATAATGACAGGTTAAAAAAAGTTGGTGCACATGTGTGTGTGAAAGCATGTGTGTGTGAATGCAACAGAAGTTCATCAGAGTTTATCGTTTATAGTCTATGTAGATAATGTTCATGTAGGTCAATTTTAACATTTCAAGTTCACGTTGTATATTAGCCTGACATAGCCCGCCCATAATACGAATGTTCATACGTATCCATGGTCTGGGAACGGTCCTCTTGGGCGTGTTTATATCGGTAGAGAGTCTACCGGCCAATAAGCGACGCTGATTAGACGAGCTGTCCAATCGTTTCAAACCAAAAGTGAATGCCCTCCCCCCCGCAGTATAATCGCGCCAGGTTAAAGAACCTCCAGACCATGAATACGGATGAACAGCAGTATTATGGTCGGGCTATGTCAGGCTAGTTGTATATAGCCTATGTTGATTTTTACAGAAGAACGGCTGACGCACGCACGCACTTTTTTTTTTTTTTTTTTTTTTGCAGGAGGGGTATTTGTGCGTAATCCTGCAGGCGCCCTTGTCCACACACACACACACACACACACACACACACACACACACACAGTACATGATTGGATTAAATTAATCACATTTGTCTGTATTTTAAAATACCTCTGATAAAGATGACAGACATATCCACTCACACACACACACACATACGTGTAACCCTGTACATAACACTTTATGAATGCTTTCCTGGTAGATGCTTGTAATTGTAATATCTATTCGCTGACGACATGATGTTTACATTATGTCTGCACATTATTCATTTTAGACCAACTAACCTACGAATATTATTTCCATGGCCGTAGAGTTCTGGGAGCCCCCTGCGTTCCGTGCCTCACAGAAATAAAGTCCATCGCCAAGCTTTGACGTGAATGTAATAGTCTCTCCAGCATGCACATGGGATGTTCCAAATTGACTGCGTCTGTACCAGCTGTAGGACTGCACAGGTGGGTTGGCATCGCTGCTGCAGCTCAGCGTCACCGAACCCCCTTCCGTGGAACCAAGAGACACTGAAGTGTTCTTTGGAGAATCTGTGGAAAAGAAAATTATACATTTTTTTTTAATAAAATTATTCATAGTACTTACAGACAGGACTGGACTTTGTTCAAGAGACCAACTAGGTTGACCACCTCCAAACAGACAAAATGTGGGACGTGTAACCTGTTTAAAGTGGGATAATTTGGGGCAGAATACTTACAAAATACTTTAAGATTGAGATATAATTTTTATATAATCGCCAAGAAACATTTTATAAAATTATTCATAATTCTGAATTATGTTCAGTCACACTCTGCTGACAATGACTGCTGCCCCTCTTTGTTCCCCAGACTAGCACACTTAGACGGCTTCTGTACACCAACCTGCACAAGTTATACTTTTTATCGTAGAGTTCTCAGAGCCAACGTCATTCTTCGCCTCACAGAAATAAACCCCTTTACCACCTAGAGCAAGAGTGGTGTTTTTTGTCTTTCCAGCACCCATGCGGGATGTTCCATTTCCATACCAGGTGTAGGTTTGTACTGGTGGGCTGGCGTTACTGCTGCAGGCCAGAGTCACCGAACATCCAGTTGGCTCTTCGAAAGTGGAACTAGCTGATGCTGTAGTGTTCTCTGGAGCATCTGTGTGTGAAGGAGCAAAAACATAAAGCCAATTTTTGCTATTTAACCCCACTTTTAACTATAAAAACGTTCATTGAACAGTCATTACGTAAATCAGTAGCTACAAATTATGAATAATAATTACAAGATATAGGCCTACAAATGCTTATGAAAAATGGCTTATAGTTTGGTAATGACATTTTTCAGTATGTTTACACATTGCATTTCCATCCTTTTAAGGGGTCCTTCTAACATATCATTTCAAAAAAGAATAAATAATGAATTGTACAGCATTACTCCACATCCACAAATCTTTAAAATTATTTG
>JAODXP020004479.1:27500-30000 GCA_027497455.2 Sardinella longiceps | reverse complement strand
TGTGGGACACGGATCAGCCCAGATGTAGGCTAAACAAGACATTACCTGTGCGTGGGCCTCGCTCTCATCCTCCGCCGAATGCTGATAGTAAACGCCGAAGACGAGAGGGGGGATTCCACGCCAGACACCGCCATCTAGCGGTGAGAAAGGAAACATTTGGTGTCAGCATCAGTCGGAAGCCAGTGTTGGGTGAAGTAGGCCTGACATGCAACATGCCGATAGAAACAGGCCAAGCTTCTGAACGCAGAAGAAGAAGGAAGAAGAAGAAGAAGGAAGAAGAAGAAGAAGAAAAAGTTGAAGTTTTTCAGTCGTTATCCAAAATCCAGAGTCATTATGTGATGTTTGGCATGCTTTCATATGGCTCTCTGTGTGACTGTGTTATGTGTGTGTGTGTGTGTGTGTGTGTGTGTGTGTGTGTGTGTGTGTGTGTGTGTGTTCATTAAACATAATAGCAAATTGTTGTTGGCATTTCCAGAAGGTAAATATAATTGCATCAAACATCAACTGTATCAATTAGCACCATCGGTCTTCAGTGGCGGTTCTAGACCAAATTTACAAGGGGGCCGAGGTGGGGCCAGAGTTTTTCAAAACGTAGGCTACCACTGAAATACTTCAGCATCAAATGATGACCTTCAAAATACTGTCAATCAAAGATAACTTCCCATAGCAATTAATCCTTGCTGAGTGTTGTATTTGGTAGTCAGTCAGACTTTGCAATCTTACAGTGCTTATGAGAAATGAATAAGTTTATTATCTGGTCAGCACAGGGGCCACAGCAGGGGCCAGGGTCACTTCTCCAGGGGCACAGGCCCTCATTGGCCCCTGTCTAGAAACGCCTATGTCGGTCTTTGTCGTGGACCAACTCTTATGAATGCTATGGGCTGTGCAATGTTGTTATTACTGTATGTATAATATTATTTGGATGCAAATATTTATGGAGCAAACACTATTAAAGTAATAGGCTATTTATTTGAATCTTAAGCTGCTCAAATGATTTAGATACACTCCTGTAACAGAGTAGGCCTTGCTTTCACGAGATCTATTAGAGGTCGTTCCCCTCCCCATCCCTGTGTGCATCCCTGCATTAAAGGAACAGCAGGCAGGAACATACTATAGGCTACTAAACTATTGCACATTCTCAACAATCAATGTAAGTTTATTTGGAAACCTAAGAATACAACAAATGATCATTTTCGTGCATCATGTTGTCTGACAAGCTGGTAATAAATGCAATGTCGGTTATATCTACTTTCAGTTTCAATGTCATGGAGAGGCGGGGGTGAGAGAGAGAGAGAGAGAGAGAGAGAGAGAGAGAGAGAGAGAGAGGGGTGAGTGAGTGAGAGTGAGAGAGAGAGAGAGAGAGAGAGAGAGAGAGAGGTAGAGAGAGAGAGAGAGAGAGAGAGAGAGAGAGAGAGAGAGAGAGAGAGAGAGAGAGAGAGAGAGAGAGAGAGAGAGAGGCGAGATGAGGGTGAGTGAGAGAGAGAGAGAGAGAGAGAGAGAGAGAGAGGGAGTGAGTGAGTGAGAGAGAGAGAGAGAGAGAACCCGGCACCCCAGATTCTACAGAGAAGGCTGAGAGATCCATCGTTCACCCTGTTTAATCATCAAAGGGACTCTGAGGCAGGAAAATGAACTGTAGAAACATTGCCTGCATGGTGTCCCTTTAATTATGGAAACAGTAGAAACATTGCCTGGTCCCCCTTTAATTTGGTAACAGAACTATATTGTAAACCAACAAGCTAAAAAAGGTTGAACATTTGAAGTGCAGCTCTTTACTAGTCTCTCTCCAATCATAAGTATGACTGGGTGCAGTGCCATTGAACTCACTGTAGGAACAGGCTCTGGAGAACACAAGCCAACAGCTCCATCTAGTGGTCAAAAATAAAACTGACTAAAATCCACCAAGCTCACTTGTTTGTCTTTCTTTTCCAATGATATTTATTTACACCAATAAACACAGACAACCCTGCCCTGTGTTAATATTGTGTATCCTATATGGTCATGTGTTATAGACAACCCTGCCCTGTGTTAATATTGTGTATCCTATATGGTCATGTGTTATAGATCTTGTTGTGAAGTTGTGATGTATGTATGACAGAGATGTGAAAAACTAACAGACAACCCTGCCCTGTGTTCATACCGTATATCCTATATGGTCTGGAGGTTCTTATAGACCTGACCCTAGCCCTGACCATAATACTGCTGTTCATCCGTATTCATGGTCATGGAGGTTCTTTAACCTGACATAGCCCGACCATAATACTGCTGTTCATCCGTATTCATGGTCTGGAGGTTCTGTAACCTGACATAGCCCGACCATAATACTGCTGTTCATCCGTATTCATGGTCTGGAGGTTCTTTAACCTGACATAGCCCTGCCCATAATACTGCTGTTCATCCGTATTCATGGTCTGGAGGTGCTTTAACCTGACATAGCCTGACCATAATACTGCTGTTCATCCGTATGTCATGGTCTGAGAGGTGCTTTAACCTCGACATAGCC